>CANXYC010042647.1:0-17850 GCA_948193065.1 Aleurites moluccanus
ATGGAAAGTTTTGGTACCATATTAGCAGAAAAAGCTATAAAATTCACTAATCTTGATCATAATCTTTTATTAAATACTTCCATTCAATTTTATTTTTTTGGCGTTAACATTAACATTTTAACTAATATATTACTTTATGAAATACAGTTGAATGGTGGCACCAGTATGGTGAAAGTGCTCCTAAACTTCAAACAATTGCAATAAAAGTACTGAGCCAAACAACTTCAGCATCTAATTGTGAAAGAAATTGGAGCACTTTTTTATTGATACATACAAAGACAAGGAATAGGCTGAGATATAAAAAGTTGCATTCACTTGTTTTTGTACATAACAATATGAGGCTTAAAATCAGAAATACTACTAGGAAAAGTCAAGAAGAGTTAGACAAAAGTTACAGTCCAATTAATTTGGATTATATCTTCGAAGAAGACGACCCTTTGTCTCCTTGGTTAGAAGAAAGAGAGTCTCCATTATTAGATGGACAAGAAAATACATGGCTAGATGAAGAAGATGGTGATAATATTTCTCAAGCTCAACTTTCTCAACAAAGAAGTCAAGGTCCAGAAACAAGTGTTGGTGGTAGACGTGGTGGAATATCAAGATTAAGTCCTAGAAGTCGGAGCCGGAGCACTCATACTGTTAATGATGACTACGACGACGACGACGATGACGACAATGCTAGTCATTCTAATGATGGTAATGATGATAGTGAGCCACCAGATATTAGTGGAGAAATATGTGTTCCATCAACTTATCCTTATGATTATGATGTCAACTTTATTCAAGGTGATGTTGGTGCCTCCACCTATAATTCTTCTTCTCCTTCTCCCCCTCCCCCACCCCCTCCTCTAATAAATCAAACTCAACATCGATCTCATGGTGATTCCTATCCAATAAGGAGTGGTGAGCCTGAAGACAATTATAGTTGATATAATTATGGTAATAGCTCAGACTCCACTACAAACTATGGATATAAATATGGTTATGATATTAGGAGTTCTGAGACAAGCTACTACAATCCATATCCATCTATAACTATGCCTCTACCTCCATCTCAGCCTCAACCATATCCAGTGCCTCCACCTCAGCCTCAATCTTTCTATCACCAAAATGATCACAATGATCAAACTAATTTTATGAATGATTTATTTGGGCTTTCTACAACCAGATTCATCTATCATGAAGATGGGAGTGCAACTCAATTTACTCCTCATAGGCGCTCTTTTTGGCACTAATAATATTAAAATATGTAATCTTTTAAAATATTTTTTTTATTTTCTATTTTATTATGAACTTATATCAATTTCTGTATGTTCATTATATAAAGTAATAAGTTAGCTAATTAATTTAAAGTAATGTTACTAGTGTATATACATTATAATTATATGAGACAATAGTATTTATGTTTTTTTAATTGCAGTTATGCTTATTATATTATTTTATATTTATATTCTAAAAAATAGTTTCAAATTTTATTTATTTCAAACATTTTAATTTTTTTTTTGAAAAAATTTCGCCTCAACAGACCATTAACGTTACGTTACTCCCGCGACAGACCGTTACCGTTACGTTATTTTTGCGACCGCGATTGCGGCCGCGACCATTATTTGAAACCATGCTCGTGACTCGTACTTGTCCATCTTTATCTTTTTCTTCCTATTACTATACATAGTGCAAGCTTTTTCTGACTTTGAACATACTTTGTCATTCCCATCCAGGCAGCACACGAAAAGTGCCAAAAGTATAAAGAAGGAAAGTTCATTCTTGAAAGGTATAACTTTTATTTTATAAATTTAGATTCATCTTTCTTTCCATTCCTCTTGACTATACATGAATGCTTGTCTATCAAACAGAGGGAGGATTGTTGATGAGATGGACTTGTCATCGGGTGTCTTTATCGACACTCATTCTGGGATGAGCGATGTTGAGGATTCATAAGATCTAAGTTCATTTCTGTAAAATAGTATAGCAAAATAATATGGAAGTAGGAAGAAAGGGAATTTCCTTTATACATATATGTGCAAACTCTACTTGTTAAGGTGGAATTTCATCATTTTTCTAGATAAATAATATTACTGCGCTGTCATTTTAATGTATGGATGCCTAATCTGGCAGCTAATGAGAGTTTTAAGAATTTATATTGGCAATGGTCTATACTGGTTTGTGAGAAAAAAGAAAAAAAAAAGATGTACGTAGTCATTAATGTACACAACCTTTTTATTGCAATACAATCAAAGATAAACTAGACCAACACCAAGCTCTCACCTCAAATTGTCGAACCTTACACTCTAGACCCTTTCCAAGGAGGGGAAAACCCAATAAAAAAATAGCTTCTAAGCCAACTTGACGCAATAGAGAAAACCTTCAAATCCTTAAAAAATCACAACAACTTAATTAATGTGGATACCTTAATCCTGTTCTCCAATGCCGAAACTTACACCCAAATTCAAAATGTCTGAAATGAACCAGTTTGATGGAACCACTTGCCCCAAAATCCATTTAAAATAATATGTGGGGGCAATGAAGCCTTGGAACTAAGCAATGAGCTCCTTGCTCAACTTTTCCAACAGTTCTTGATTGGAGTTGCTAAAAGATGGTTTCTCTCCCTAGACAATAGCCGAGTGATGACATGAGAAGATATTTATAATGATTTTCTTAGATAATATTATTACAATATTGAAGTGAATATTACTAGACATGACTTAGAAATCACCAAGCAACTTTCAAAAGAGTCCCTCTTCGCATTCCTTACAAGGTGGAGAGCTAAAGTTACTCAAATGTTGAACCAACTAACCGAGCAAGAGTAAATAGATATCATTTTTAAAAATCTACTCCCAATTTACCAAAATCATCTGTTAACCCAATACCTGCCCAGCTTTAAAGCATTGGTTGCCACTATCACAAAGATTGAAGATTGCATCCAAAACGAACAGTATCAAGATGAATCCCTTATCACTAATCAGAACATTAATGATATATCTATAATAAGAACCCAATCACCTTTGAGGCTAAGTTGATATGCCTCAATTCCACCATTTCTTTCATCATGAAACTGACCCATGCCACCGAATCCATCATTAAAGACATAAGCTTTCAATTGGAAACAGACCCCACCTCATCTTATTAATCAACTGAAGCCCAATTAGTGTGATTTATGGAGTTCTTCAAGCCAACTAGTTTGACTTGTCTAAGATTGAGTCTAAATCTAAATCTATGTCCAACTCTGAGTCTGAGTTCGAGTTCGAGTCCAACTCTTAATATAAGTCTAAGTCAAGTATGAGTCTGTCGTTTTGTCTTTCTTTGTATTTCTTCTGACCATGTTGATCCATTTCATTTTTTTTGTAATGTTAAACGTTCTTTTGATAATAAAGCATTTATATTTTCTTCTTACAATTCTATGAAATTTTTTTATTGTTTAATTTAAAGTGGATGAGCTAAAATAAATAAATAAAATGAAAAAATAAAGAATCAATTAATTTTGGCATCCACTTCCATTCCACTATAAGTTATCCATGAAAGGATCATAACTCGAGTTACAAATTGCTTCATCAACTGATGGGATGATTAAAGTGATAATCAAAAGACTATCAAATGATGGGTTTCCCCTCTTCTCCTCATCAACTCCTAACCAAGGGGAAAATCAAACATTACCCAATTAATTTGATGATCAAAGGAACAATAAAATGACAATAAAAAATATCATCCATTGATCTCTTCATCAATTTTCAACCAAGGAGACAATCAAAGAAACAAAAGATGATCAGATGATCTCTTCATCCAAATGTTCAATCAAAATAAAAAGTGATTTAATGCTCATTGCACTTTGGATAATTGAATCCATAACAAGAGGCAATAATCTCAAGATGATTCAGACATCCTCAAGAAGATTCTTTATAGACCAAGAAGTTGATGGAGCTCAAAATAAAGAGAACAATGGTCCAATTTATGATGGATGGCTTTCTTTATTCAAAAACATTGAATTTCATTGATTCAATGTTGTCAAAAAAAGAAAGAGAGAAAAAAAAGAGAAGAAAAGAAAAAGAAAGCTCGCAAAGTTAAAAAACTCGAAAGGGAGTTTTAGGTTGAAATTAGAGCAAACCGTTCAAATTGAAAATCTGAAAAGGCAATTTGATGCATACTTTTAAAGTCATTCTCTTTCCTAAAAGCTAAAATGGCTAGCCAAATTTTTCTCTCCTCAGAGTTGTTTTCTGAGTCAATCTTCCAAAATCATTTCTTGTAGCAAAAACTACAAATAAATTCTTTTCACATTAGAGTCATCAAACTCATTTTGGTATTTTCGTGTTGATGTAAGTCATGTCAACTTGTCATGTCCCTTAACTAAAATGGCTAAGTTGCCTTTATCCTGCATCAGAGGCATATCTTCCAAGGTTATCATTCTATCTTTTAGCTAAAGCAGTTAAATAACTAAATTGCCATTATCCCCCATTAAGGACATGTTTTTCAAAGTTAATTACTGCTTGATCAAAGTAGCTAAATAGATCTCATTTGTCATCTGAGGCACTTACTTCAAATTTGTCATTCTTTGAGTTAAGTGTTCAGTCATCAAACCAAACAACCTTTCTTCATTTCCAACCTTTCTTCATTTCCAAAGGCTCATCCAATAAATCATTAATGCATGTGTTAGCTCCAAAAGACAAAGTGTCGCCTCAAGTCATCAACCTTTGTGTTAGCTCCATTCATTCCAATTGACAAAGCGTCACTCTAAGAGTCTCTTTAATATTAAAGAATAGGAATAGCTCCACTTGTCATCTCCATAAAGCATGCCATAGCAACAAATCCATAAAACCTGCCAAAATCAATCACATTCCCCAAAAGGATTTAATCCTCTCAAAAGGATTTAACCTATCTCCTAGCCTCTTAAAATGTTCAAATCTCACCATTTATGGGAAGCCCATAACCCATTGAGTGAAGTCCAAATTCCATAAGCAAAAGAAAAACCAAATCACTAGAACGCATGGGTTATATGAAGCATACTCCATAAACCTATTTGTTTATGAAAAAGCCCTTAAGCTGTTCTTGAAGTTCATTTTCCTCGATGAAACCAAAGTCAAAACTCTCAAGAGAGTCCACAAAATCCAACCATCTTTGGATCGCCAAAATAGCCAAGCCTACTACCAAATCTAAAGTCCATTGCTTTTTATAAAAATCATATTGGAAGACTATGGTCAGTTTTGACTATGAAAAGGTCCGGTCATATCGGTTGAGACCATAAAGGTCATCTAAGGTAAGATTTGGCCTTGAGTTAGTGATCATCTTGGAAGGCTACAGTCAGGTTTGGCCTTCAGCTCGAAGGATTTGCTAGTTTGGATCAAAGGATTGACTTTAGTTTGATGGATTTTAGGCTTCAATTGAAGTATATATGTTTGGTTCTTTTCATTGGATGAAAGATGAATTAGTGAATGGCTCTGTCAGCATTAGAGGTTATCCAACAATTGTGGGCCCACTCTTATAGGATCCATTGGTACTTTTGGGATGAGATGAATCTACTTCAGGTACGGTGTTTAAAGTTTCAACTGGCTCATTGTATTATACTTTTAGATAGACAGTTTGGCTACTTAGGCTATCAAAGGAAGGGCTGGATGGTTTGGATTGTGTGGACCTTGACTTGTGGTCCATTTTGAAGAGATATGGGCTTTCTTTTAGTCTTGCATCTGACAGGAACTTTTCATAGCCAAATCTGACATAGCCTTGCAAGATAATCCTCAGACCTAAAATAAGCATGGTTTAAACCAATCTAAAGGCATTATCCTTAATCCTGCATACACAACCCAAACCGAATGTGGCTTCAATAAGCAGCAATGCTAAAACCTTACCATTCCATTGTCAATGTCCTATGAGTAAACAAATCAAGGCCAAATAGATTGCCAACTTCCTCACAACTGTCAAAGTAACCAAGTCACTTTCCTTCCAAAGTACTGCCCCCAAAAGTTAGTCATCTCTATAAAGTCTAGATCACCCTTGGTAAGCCCAAGTCAAAATGACTTCATCCTTTGGACCAAATTCCAAGCCTATGCCAAATAAAATGCCAAAACTCTTTTGACTGACAAAATGACCAAGTCATACTTTTCCAAAATTACCTCCCAAAAGTTAGGGCATCCTATTGAAACTTCAATCACAAATATGACATTTCTCATATGAATTATTACCCTAACGCTATACCAGTTTAAGTTAATCTTTTACTGGTTCAAAGTATCCAATTCTTAAATGCATTTTTATTTCTAGATTAGATTGAGGATGCACTCCATGCTAGACTCAAAGTCTTAACCCGAACATATCAAAATTTATTAAACCCTTCTTAGGGTAGCTTCAGATTTCATATCTTATATGCTTAGGTCATAATTGACATCAACATCAATCCAGGTTTTCCTTTTTCAAAAATATACCATCCTAAGGTAAGCCTTAGATTTCATATCCGATATGCTCACATTCAACATAGCATCATTATCATCCTAGCATAGAGTTAGAACCTCTTATTTTGAAATGTATAGCAGAGTTAGGTTTTCCTATCCTAGGATTAGGATTCTTATCTTAAATTCAACCTGGCATCAGCATAAACCTATAGCAGAGTCATGTTTTCTTTTTTCTAAAGACAACTATCCTAGGATTAGGATTCACATCTTAAATTTGATCTGGCATGAGTATAAACCTATAACAAAGTTAGGTTTCCTTTAAAGTTAACCATCCTTGAGCATCTTTGGGATTTATACTTTAAAACCTATAGTAGAGTTAGGTTTCTCTTTTCTAAAGTTAACCACCTTGGAACATCTTTAGGATTTATATTTTAAAATTAATAACAAATTATGCTTCTCTTTTCTAGAATCAGTCATTCTAGGACATCCTTAGGATTTACATCTTAGATCTAGCATAGAGTTAGGATACCTTCCTAAGGACATCTTTAGGAGTTTTTGAAACATAAGGACATCTTTACGAGTTTTTCAAATCTAAGGGGAATTTTTCAAACCTAAAGGCATCTTTAGGAATTTTTCAAACCTAAGAGTATCTTTAGGAGTTTTTTTAAACCTTCCTAAGGGAAAATTTAGGATACCTCTTTAAGAGCCATCTTAGGAGTTTTTCAAACCTTCCCATGATAGTCTTAGGAGCCTATCAGATCTTCCTCGAATAACCTTAGAAGCCTTTCTAAAATCTTTATGGGATAGCCTTATGAGCCTATCAGACCATTCTAGGATAGCCTTAAGATCCTTTTGTCCCTATATGACTGTGTTGGCCTGTGTTCAATGTTATTATGATTGCTTTTCAAGAAAAGTAATCATGATGAAGGGTAGCTGTGAACATATGTTTTTTGCACTCTGAAGACACAACCATACTTGAATAGGTTTTGGAGCAAGAGTCAAGCCTTTCCTGGAGCGTTTGGACTTCCACGAACCTTTTGAGAGCCCTCGAGACCTTCTAAATGAAGAACGAGCAAAAAGGGAACCTAAAACGGACTAAAAATGAAAAAAAAAATTGGCCGAAAAGCTACAAAGTGCCTGCGGTTACTACATTCCATAAAGGCCTTTGTGGTTGCTCAACATAGCCTACAGAACAGCAAAAGGCAGCCTGCAAAAGCCTAACGCTGGTCCGTGTTTTCCATCTTTTTGAGCTCCAATCCCACACTAAAAGTTTGTAGCTCCTTCCTCCACTCTTTGGCCTATAAATAAAGCCTCACATCCTTCATTCTAACTCACTCTTTGGTTATTAGTTGACAGCTGTCCTCTCAACCTTCTAAGATTCTCTCTTATCTTCTCTTTACAAGATACCTAGGGCTAATTCTCTTTGGTTTTGGTCTGCCTAATTTAGTTCTGTTAGACTTCAAATTAGGTTTTTAAACTGCTTTTATTTATTTATTTACTTTGTAATTTCCTTTGCGAGGCAACCAACTTGGTTCTCTTTGAATCAATTTGAAATTTAATTTGAGCATTTTGGGACTTAATTCAAAAATCTTTGCATTATGAAAGTACATCTTCAATCTGATAGAACACTCCATCCTCTTTCAGATTCGAGAAGTACATAAGGTAAAACACCTAACTCTTCCTTTTAATTAAAATTTTCCACATCTCTTTCTTCTTCTAAAAACATTAAAAATATGATAAATCATACCAACTCTTTTGTAAAAAGGAAGAACTATGTGGGTTTTAATTTCTATTCGAAGGGATATGCAGGCACACTTAGTCCAAGTAATAAATTCAAATTAAAATATACAACTTCCTCCTCTTATCACCTTTTTACTTTGAGGAATGCGTGACTTTCCTAAAAATCTATAAGGCTAGAGAAAGTATCTCTATCTTTATTTTTTTATTATAATTTTTCTTTTTAATTACTTTAAATATATGCAATACTTTTTTTAAATTATGATTGTATTTATTATTTCATTTTACAATGATCATTCATTTATTTTGTCATTTCATTATTTAATTGTCCATAAACTTATTTTCATTAAGTTATTTTTATATTAATTAGCCAAATAAAATTTTTAAAATAAACCGAAAATCTAGTCCCCGAATCCTCTTTAATTTCAAAAGATTAGTGCATTTTTCTTTAGGATAAATAAATACAATTAGAATTAAATTATGAGTTTTTATCTTATATTTTTACAATTAAAAATAAATTAAGGTGATGACTCCTAAAATCATTTTTAAAATTAAAGAGATAATTTTTCAAATAAAGCAATAGCTACTTTATATCATATCCCACTTTTGGAACATGACGGTCATAGGGTACGGGTAAACCTAAGGTCACCAGATACCCGTAGAACCCATTAACAATCCGGATATAAACCAATCATTCTTAACTCATTTATTAATATTTAAATTCCATTTATTACTTGATAATTATTACTCTTGCAGAAATTTTGTCAAGGTTCCCTTGTATTTTCAATCTAATCCCATGACATATTTATCATATTACACAACCTACATAGAAATTACACTCCCAATATTTTCACCATCCTTATAACCTCAATTCCACAATTCTCACAGTCATATATAAAACACTTCTATATATGCATACCAAGTCACAATTATATTTTAACATTTATAGCACTTCTATAATCTTTATTTCATTAACTTATTCACATCATTTGTATTTCATTTCATTTGCAACTTTCATTAAACAAAGCATTCATATACACTCACAACTACCTACCCAACAGTACCATGGAGCTCTAAGAGAATATAAATATGATTTCTCAAAATAAATAATTAAATTGAAGTTTTTAACGTCCCAAGCCAGAGAAAGGGATGACTTAGGAAATAGCCATCACTACGATCTTGTTCCTGAAAAATAATAAATAATTACGAGGTAAGTATAATAATACTCAGTGAATGATACACATATTATTTTACTTATAAGGCTAGGTGAGGGCGTTGCTCACAAGGAAAATAATGATGACATAAAAATATACAATAATAATGAGTTCATAAATCAATTAAATATTCATAAAGTTGAAGTCATTTAACATATGGATTCGGTTTTACATTGGCATTAAAAATTCATACCATACCATATCGTAAAATGACAGAATCATTATTGATCACTTAAGCAGAGGCTACAATCAGGTAGCATGCTATTTACTCATACGGTTGATCAAACTGCATGGCTAAGATTTTAACCCTCTCCTAGTTAGGATCATTAAATCACTGTGCACAATGTCATTAAAACTTCTATCATTTCATTAATGCCATACATATAGTGTTTAATCATTAGGTATCAAAAATAACTTAAGCACTTCCAAGGGTTCAATACATGAAGCATTAGATCAATCATGCAAATTCATTTTAAAGGAATTATTTAGGATTATAAAAGGGCATGAAATTAATCATGGATCATACAATTGATATTTTTGGCCAACAATAAAATTTCATGGCAATTTCAATAATTTAATTTGAAAGCAATGTCAAGCAAAATAATATGTATATTACTCACCTCACTGAGCACTTCACATTTTCATTTTTTTTCCTTGGTTCTATTTCTTTGCATTTTTCAGTTTCCATCAGTCATTTATTCATTTTTTTACTCTACATATTTAATTAATATTAATTTAGATACTATTTAACATAAAATTACATTACTTATACTTATATTTAAGAAATTCCTAAATTTTCTAAATCACTAAGGTTTTTCTGTATAACATTCCATACTGACAGCCTGTGTTCGTTAATTCATATCTCTTTCTACATTTATCCAATTGTTTCAATTTTTATTCCTATCTAAACTAGACATATCAAGCTCTAACATATTCAAAATTTACCTTATTCCTATTACTACACAATTTATAGTGTTAATTTAAATTTAGCCTCATAACCAACCCTACTGCCTGCATTCTGCCCTGTAACTTTGATTTGGCATATTCTATTCTTTTACTAATAACTCAATCTATACTTAACCAATTACTATAATTATTTTTCCTATTGAAAATAGACATATAAAATTATAACATATCCAAATTTCAAATTATTTGGATCACTGTACAATTATTAGTGAATTTTTAAATTTAACCTACAGTCTTGAAATCTCTATCTGAACAGACCCTATTTCCATATCTATAACTCAATCCATGCATCATCAATTGAAAAATAATTTTACAAAAATTTAGTTAACATATAATTAACATTTCTCATGTTTAGCATTTTCTCTAATTCAGACTCTAAGGTCCTCATATCAATAGAATTTAATAGTCTATATTTTTTTTATCAGTCAATTCGGGCAGATTACACTTATGACTTAATATCTCATAAACCAAAAATTCAATTGAAAAACCATTTTACAGACCTATAGATAAGACATAAATTAACATTTTTTATGTTGAACACTTCTTTTAATTATGTCTCTGTCATTCTAAACAATTAAAAAACAATAGCAAAATTCTAGAAAACTTACTTCTGTCCAGTCACAGTTTTTGTTCAATTACTATATCCTCACTTCGAATTTCATCAAATTTTTTTACAGAAATATAATTAACATATTTATCTACAACTTTTATGTTTTGATAATCTCAAATTCATATATTAAAAATTCAGAATTTGAACTACAAGCTACTGTCTTAACACAGATTTAGAATCCTCTTTAAACCCTAGTCCATTTTCATCTTTCATAACTCAATTAACTCAATTATTTACTAAATCAAATTATGATACTCTTAAATACAGTTAAAAATGATACGTTTAGAATTATTACCTTGCACTTGGATGATTCTTTTCCTTCTCTTTTTCTTTCCCAAAATAATTTGACTTACTTTCCTTTAACTTTCCTTCTTCACTCTTCTTTCTCTCATCAATTTCTTATCTAGAATGGTTGGTTTCTTTGTGTAATATCTGCCATTTTTGTAGTGTTTTATTGACTTTGTGTGTTTGGAGAATTAATTGAAATTTTAAATGTGGATGTTGGGAATTTCAGAAATTTCTGAATTTTGATGTTGCAGGATTTCGTGATAATAATTTCATGTTCTTAATATCGTAATTTGATAAAGTGTAAAACATAAAAGTTGTGAGTTTATATCTTGATTATACTCCTATAAAATGGTTTGGCAAAATTCTGTGTATGTGATGAGTTGTGTCAATTTGAGCAAGGCTGGTCAGGTTTAGAGTTTCTGCAGGGATGCAGTGTCTGTTTGGAATTTCTGGGAATGACTGAGGCAGAATTAGCTAAAGGTGTGAACATGAAAAATATTCCTTTGTATGTTGAGAAGATGGATGTAAAATTTCAGAATTTTTGGATAAGTGTATCTCAGTGTGGAGTGGGTTTTATCGGACCTGTTCGGAGAGATTATAAGGCAGCAAGTGTGGGTGATTTTTGGAGAGTCACCCTGGTCTGTGTATTTGTCATTTTGATTTGGAATTTTGATATGTTGTTCCCCTACATGTTGAGTATAAGTGATAAAAAGAATTAGTAAATTTGGATATTTGTAGCTCATTTGCGAGCTGGCTAAGTGTGAGATGTCTAGGCAGGATTTTAACTTAGAAGAATTTTGATATGGCGAGCCAGCAATAAGAGAGGAAGCACTTTGCGAGCTGGCATAGGAAAAGAGGAGAAATGGTGAAGTGGTGAGGTGAGTTTGCCGAAATGGCAATAGGCAAAGAGCTTTGGCGAAGAGGAAAGGCGAAGAGCTTTGGCGAAGAGAAAAAGCGAAGAGCTTTGGCGAAGAGGATAAGGCGAGATGGCATTGTGCGAAGTGGCAGTTCGTGAAGATGCAAAGAAGCGAAGATGCAAAGAAGCATTGCCGAGGTGGCATATGCGAGGAAGAGTTGCGAGGAGAGTCTAGCGAGGCAGCACATGCGAAGTAGTATATGCGAAGAAGGAATGTGCGAGGAAGCATTGACGGATCAAGTTTGGCGAGCTGGTTAGGCGAGGTAGCTTTGCTGAGGCAGAATGGCTAGCTGGCTAGCATGTTTCTGGGGCAGTATTTATTTAAACCCAGCAACCCCCCAGTAACGTTCCTTCACGATTTTTCTCTTCTTCTTCTTTCTTTAATTCAGTCTTTTTCTCAGATTTGTTCCATTTTATATTCTAAGGCATTAATACTCAAATTAATGCATTAGACTTTTAGATTAGTTTATATTAAGACAGAATCATTAGATTTGAGCAAATTTTTTTCCAGAAATTTCAGTTTCAAGCAAATAAGGTAAATTTTCTTCCTAAACTATTTTCTTTGGATTTATTTAAGTCTATGGGATAGAATAATTAATGTTGGGTATACGGAATTTA
Organism: Aleurites moluccanus; assembly: GCA_948193065.1. Classification (NCBI taxonomy): domain Eukaryota; kingdom Viridiplantae; phylum Streptophyta; class Magnoliopsida; order Malpighiales; family Euphorbiaceae; genus Aleurites; species Aleurites moluccanus. The sequence goes on from CANXYC010042647.1 coordinate 12,721, forward strand.
TTGTAAGTAATCTGAAGCCATTAATGGTAATTATTGTGGGAGAAATTAATTTGGTGAGACTGCCATAAATAGTAACTCCGAAAATTCAATGCAGAAATTTAATGCAGATTTTCTTTAAGAGATAAATGAAATTGTTGTTGGGAATTAGAAATAGAGACTCTAAGATAATTAATTAATAGGAAATCATGTTGAATATTTTTGTTTTGAAGAAACCCTAATTTTGTATATTTGGGGAATTTCTTAGGAGGAGAAATTCAAATTTGATTGAGGGATTTAAGTGAGCAGTTTGCTAAGGAGAATTTAAGAGAAATTTATGCAAGAGATAAGTATGAACATCTTATTTGATTATCATTCTCTGAAACTTAATATGACAAGTATTCTCATATTTGTTACCCATTTGTTCATATATGTATATTTGTATAATGTGAATGATTTGATCAACTTTGTTGGATCAAGATTATATACCTCTTGGTTGTTAACCCGATTTGATTATTGCTATATGATGATGGTCTTGCGACCAATATGCTTCTTATGTTATTGAAGCCCATGACCCATGGATAGAATGCTCTTCCCAATGAGAGAAAATTCATTGGTCCATTGTGCACTTTGGGAGCCCAGCCGATAGGATTTTTATCGGTGTTCCACCTAGAAGGGGCCATGAGCTCTAGGCGTATGCCTGGCCAAGCATGTGTGCACATTAAGATAGCAAGGCTACCGATACGTATAATATGATATGAGATCAGTTCTACCAGATGAGATTTGATAATGCCATTCTTTATGGGCATTCTTTGTTCTAAATATAAACCGTGATTTGATTTATGTCATGATTTGATATAGCCAACATTGTTGTGAGAACCATGTTTCCTTCAAGCAAAGTTTATGATTTCTTTCATACCTATATGTATAATTATTTGTTCACAACCATGATTCGATATTCAGCTCTTATTATATAATGTTCATATCTTACTGAGTTGAAGGCTCACTCCTCTTCTGTGGATTTCAGGTGATAGCATAGCTCGTGAAGGAGCTAATAGATAGGACCGAGCTTCTTGATTTGTTCATTCCGAGAATCTTCATTATAATAATTCTTTTGAGTTATTTTGTATAATTATTAATGGTATTATGACTCAATATGTATTGGAGTATACTCTAGAGCTCCGTAGTTAGTCATTTGAGGATGCTAGTATATTTTGATGTATAAATGTTAGCTTTTAGATACTCTTATTCCTCAGTGATGTGAGATGTCTCTTTTGATCATTAAGGAACAAGAGGAAAATATGAAATGATAATAGAAAGATATGATTGATGTTAAATTATATGTATGGAATTAATCATTGTATGAGAATGTATGATGTTAAATTTGATAGAATGGTATATGAGATTCATGATTTGTGAGTTCTATGGGTTTATGGTGGCCTTAAGCCTACCCTTGCCTAGGACCGTTGCACCATTGGAGTTGGGGTGTGACACTTTGGAAGAGATGGAAGAGTATTTTTGGTTGTTTTCTCTCAAATGGTTCAGCCAAAACTCCTTAATATGGCAACCACCTCTTTTCTTTTATACACCAAAGTCAAAGAAATAAGAATTGTGTAGAAAATTCTAGATCTTATACATTTGTCCATTTCCTATTCAATTAACATAAATATTTTATTCAAATTTTCTTCTTTCCACACACTTGGCCAGCCACTCTTGGAGGTATTCTCCAGAATTTTTAATGCTAAAAATAATATTTTATTGTGGGTCCCGTAATTTTTGATAATTGCACATTTTGTCCATAATTTTCCTTAAATATAATTGCTATCACAATTTTTTTTAATTTTTTTCAATTAAGTCCTTAAATTATTGACATTCAAGTCCTATGGAACCTTATATTATCCTTAGTACCTTAATTCAACTTAATCATTCAACCTCTATAGTTATAAAATTTTTATACTGAACCCGTTTCGGCAAAACTCCGAAAATCGATAATTTATGTCTCTTAATTCCTCTCTTATTTTGTATCCATTTTCACTCACCTTAAAATTCATATATACTTCAATTTATTTTTTATTAATCAAAAATCCATTAAAATTAATTCATGTAAAAGAAATTTGTATAAATTACTGTCAAAAATTAATTAAAAATCGTCTACTGACAAATTCTTCCAAAAGTCGGATTTTCTTATCATTTCCATCTCTTTACTATTCATTTGTCTCTCTAACTTCATATTGAACCTCAAATTATTTTTTTCTCAATATTTTAAAATCTTAATTCTAAATATCCTCAATTAATTTCTATAAAAACTTCTTAAAAATATATAAAAATTCTCTACCGATAATTCTGTCGGTTATCATCTTTAAAATTCTTCTATAACAATTCTTCTTAAATTTTCTTTGTATTCCTCAATAGCTATTTTTAGCCTATTTATTCTTTAATTAACATCATTCTACTACTATGATTCGTTATTTTCTTACTGTCTACTATACTACAATCTGAAGTGTTACACTTTAATCGTAAAATCAAACCTGAATGAGTATTCTGATTCCTAGTGAACTGAATTGATACTCGGACGAGATCTCATAATAAAATAAAATATGATAAACCAAACTTAAAATCAGATACTTTATCAGACATCACTATTAATTAACAACCTAAAATCCTTTACTAACCCTTTCATTATCAACTCTATGCATATAAACACTAAATGTTAAAAATAATTGAAATACTTACTTCGATTTGCCGTTTCTATTAGTGAGTGAAACCATTTGATTCTCTCAAATGCAAATGAGTTCTTTCATGCTTTTTGACATAAAATAACTAATTATCATCAAAAAAATAGAATAACCATTAACATTATGAATATTCGTTTTCAATAGACAGTGAAAATGTAATGGAAGTTAAGGATTTTGTTTTAAAATTAGAATTTTTTTTTTCTTATTACAGTTGATTACTATTGTCCCTCTCTCTCTTAATATTGGCAGTAAATTTTCCGCCTTTATTACTCATCAACATGAACGTTCATATTATGGAGCCCATTTTACATGATTTGAGGGGGTTGTTATGTCAAAAACACAGAAATCTTTACTATATTGACTTTTTAGAATCCAAAAAAATTTTGTAAAAATTTTTAAAATTCATAATATTACAGTATTTGTTATAACGAATCTAATAACATATTTTTTGTACGAAACAAATATTAAATGGATTCAAAAAAAATAATATAAGTGTGTGTTAAATTTAGACCGTTAAAATCTAATGGTCTAGATGTAACACACTTCTAACATATGTTTTTAGATCATTTTATTTTTGTTTAGTATAAAAAATACGTCATTGGATTCGTTACAACAAATGCTATAATATTATAATTTTTAAAAATTTTTATAAAACTTTTTTGAACTCTAAAAAACCAATACAACAGAGACAACTGTATACTACTGTATTTTTGGTACAACAACCCCCTCAACTCATTTTACATCATCAATATCCCAAAAGGCATTGTTGTTCTGTCCCTATGAACCTTAGGGGATGTATTGGATTGAGAGAATTAAAAACTTTGATGAATTTAAAAAGTTATAGCGTATTCGATAATAACTTTTAAAAATTTCACGTATTCAATTAAAACCTTTAAAAACTTTTAAAAAATTTATAGAAATCATGAAGTATTTAATTACAACGTTTGTAAGATTTATAAAGGTAAATCGGTATTTAAAGTCATTGTCTTTTATAATTAATAAAGTTTTATATATTTTTATTGACTTTTATGTAGTGGTGTGAATAAAAAATATTTAAAAGTCTTTCACTTTCCATTAGGATTTCAACTGAATCTTTTTTAAGGAAAAAGTTTTGTGTAATAAAAAAAAAAAATCAATATTTCATCCAGTTTTTTTTTTCTTTTTGTTAATCATGTTCTTTTTCTTCTTCTTTTTCTTTTTCTTTTTTTTTTTTTTTTTTTTTTTTTGATTCATTGAGTTTTTTTTTTTAATGTTGTTCATATTATTATTTTTTTTTTTTTGGTAAACTCATTAAAATAATTTGTCCAATCTTTTTTATTAATTTTGATATTGTAAAAATACTTTTCTTGAAATAATAATTATATGTATCCAAATTAAACTCGTCTCAGGTTTATTTCCTTAGCATTATTTTTAACTAAACTTGAGTCTAAATAATGTTTACTCTCTAATATCAATTAATAAATGATTCACTATTAAAAGTTTACCTATTTATATAATTCACAAATTCTATCTACTAACAGTAATAATTTTTTGATTGAAATTAAAAAATAAATAAATAAAATTTTAGAATTTTATTTTTAAATAATTAAATAAAATTTATTTATTAATTGTGAGAGTAATATTCAACGTTATATTTTTTTTTTTAATATTATTCTAATTAACTTTAGTATTTGAATTCAACAATATAAATTGGAAGCTTCTATTTTTATTTATTATTTTAAAATTTATTTTTATTATATGAAAATTTTAAATTGATTACATTTATATAAAATAAAAATTAGAAATTAATGAAAATCTATTTATCTATGAAAATTTATTAATATTTATAAAAAAAAATTTATTAAAATTTATTAATAAATTTATAAACTTCATAAAAATTATTAAAATATATAAATTATGCAAAAATCATTCACTTAACGAATTTATAAATATCTTTAAAAATATTACAATTGGTATAAATATATAGATAAATGTGGATGTCCATTAATCTATCCCACTACTCATAAGTTTTTATATTTAAATTTAATTTTATTGCACCATTTATGTTATAATTTATATTATAATTTATGGTGGGTTTATATATTGTAACATATGATGAAGATGAACTCTATAAATAGGAGTTTATATTAATTTGTAATACACACCAAGAAAATAATAGAAAACTCCCTCTTCTACTTTCTTATTGTTATTGTTATTGTTATTCTTGTTTTTATTTTTTTTATTTTATTTTTCATAATACGTTATCAGTACGATTCTTTTTTTTTAAGCAATCAAATCCAAGTAAGTTTGTCTACTCTTAAAATGTCAATTTCATACATCTTATTTATTTCACTATCTTAATGAATTATTTATATTTATGAAAATATACTAAAATATATTAGTTTATTATTCTTATAAAAAATTATTATATTGTTATTGC
>CANXYC010042714.1:0-16070 GCA_948193065.1 Aleurites moluccanus
CAAATTTGCCAAAAGCACTCCCGACTCAGATAATTCCCAACTGATGCCCATATCATGCAATCCCTGCACTTCCCTTACTAGGGACCTTCTGCTCACTTGAATGTGGGACAAGCTTCCCAAGGACTTTCTACTCAATGCATCTGTTACCATATTGGCTTTCCCTGGATTATATAAGATTTTACAGTCATAATCCTTAAGCAATTCAACCCATCTTCTTTGCCTAAGATGAAGATCCTTCTGCTGAAAGATATACTTCAAGCTCTTATGATCTGTGAAAATCTCACATTTCTCACCATACAAGTAGTGTCTCCAAATCTTCAATGCAAACACTACTGCAGCCATCTCAAGATCATGGGTTGGATAGTTCATTTCATGCTTCCTCAACTGCCTCGAAGCATAAGCTATCACTCTCCCATGCTGCATAAGCACTCAACTAGTACTGGTGGCTTAGGCATTACCCGTACCCTAGGACCGTCATAGTCTAAAGTTAGGTTGTGACATACCCCTATTTGTTCTTCACTTGAGGTAAGAATATTTTAAATTCAAGGACAAATTTATTTGTAAGGGAGTAGAATGTAATAACCCAATATACTGCATTTACGCGATTGTTAGAAAGAGCTTTGAAGCTCAAATTAGAATTTTTTTAAATTTTTTTAAGGCAAGCATGTATTATATTTAATTAGAAAAACCTCAAATAGCTAAGGAAACCTAGAAAATTTTGTTAGCCAATGAAAGGGGAAGGATTAGAGGAAGAACAAATGAAATTAAATTAAATTAAATTAAATAAAACCTTCAAAAGGAAATCTTATCTGAACACCATTAACTCAAAGATTTTTAATAAATTGTAGGAAAATCCAAATTGAGAATTTCTTTTTCCTACATCAACATAAGAGATTAACAACCAAAATAAAAATATTTCAATGTATTAGAACTATTCTTGGGTATCTAAAAATGAAATAGAAGTGAACTAAATACAAATGAAATGGCATAAATGGAATAATTAGTAAAATGGTGATTAATTAACTTAATTAAGTATAATTAAAAGCACTAAAAAGCCAACAAAAAAAGCTTAGGAGGGTTGGCCATTTGAAGATAATAAATACCAAGCTTTTCTTTCATCAATTAAGCTCCTCCATTTGTTCATCAAACCTACCATAAAAAAATATGGAATTATGTAATTAAGGAATTACGACATCCTCATGTATATGTCATAATGATGTTCAATTATCTTTTATTTTAATTAATTATCTAATCATCTATTGGATAAAGAAAATAAATGATATTCTATATAAGAATATGAGAAATAAAATTCTGCTCAAACCTTCCTTTGGTGGCTGAACCTCTCCATCTCCTTTCCTCCAAAACTTTTTCAATTTTAAGTCTCCAAAACATTTCTTTCTCTCATTCAATTATTTAGCATAGTGGGTGATGGAAATAGAGGATTTGGGAAGTTAAGTGTTGGGAAAATAAGAAAGAAGTAGTAGTGTTGGAGGTAGGGAGCAAAGAAGATTGAAGGAAGCTAATTAAGTAAGGTAACTACCTTAATCTTCCTTAGCTTTTCCTTTGTTTAATTTACAAATAAAAATTATTGCTTTAATGATTTGATAGAAAGCTGAATTAGGGTTTAGTATAAGATGCTAGAATTTTTTAGTAAATGAATTAATAAAAGTTAGAGTAAAGTTAAGAAAGCATAAGGGAGGTAGAGAAAGTCTGAAATTCATAGAAAGGTAAAATCCTGAGATTAAGCAGAATTGTAGAACAACCATTCTGTGACCTTAAAATGGTCAAATGAAAATGCTCAAAACATAAAAGTTGTAGCTTTATATCTTAATAAGTTTTCCTGAAAAATATCTATAAAATATTAAGTAACTTAGGAGATATGTAGTCCTAAGTGTTACTGACTCAAAACTGGATTTAGATCTAGACTTAGAATTATGCAACCCTGAATCCTCAAAATTTGAATCCCTTACTCTCTAAATTAGAATAACCTCAAAACACAAAATTTATTCCATATCTTATATAAAATCATATGAAAGAAGAATTAAATTTGGATATGTATAGAATGAGTAATAATAGAAAAAGTAGAGCCTGTCGGATTAGTTTTTTAAGGTAGTTGGCAGAATTGCAGAGTGAAGTTTGAAAATTCACTATAAATTCTATAGCACTCAGAATGACCTAATTTTTGGATATGTTATAATTATATATGTCTATTTCATTATGAAAAATAATCAGAATAATTGGATTAGTGAAACTCAAAATATGTCCAAAAGAGGCAGGGCTGCCAGAAACTGAAACCTAAAGAAAACATAAATAAATAAGTAAATTTTAAGGAAATTCATTTGCCAAGTTTATTTAATGCAAGTTTATCATAAATGGAACTCTAAATTGAAAATTTATGTTTTATAGCTTCCGAGGCCAAAGTGAAAGATAAAGATGAGGGGGAGCCATATGATCACCCTTATTGTTTGTGTTGAATAAAGAAGGAGTTCCATTTTTGCTTTTTGTTTCCAAGGTGAGTAACATATATACATCTTTCCTTAGTTGAACCTACATTGTTCAATCATGTTCCAAGCTCATTGTTTATACTATGATCCTATATTATGATTCTCATATATATTGCTATTGCTATCCATTGCCTTCTAATTGATTATTTGAACCTTGTAAATCCATTATCTTGGCATATTTGAAATATAAAGTTCTTGATAATATTCCTGGTTAGTAACCAAACTTTTCTATATGATCATGATTAACCTTTGAAGCATTGTAACTATTATAGCCATTGGAATCACTTGTTCCTTTTGAATTAAATATCATATTTGATACACTTACTTACTTGATATCATTTGTTGGAAAGTTCATTCTATAACCAAATCTCATGTCACGACCCACTTTTGGGCCATGATGGTTCTAGGGCACGGGTATACTTAAGGTCACCGAAAACCCGTAGAACCCATGAATAATCATTTATCAATCATCCATTCATTAATCAATACTTAAATCCCATTTATTTCTTATAAATTTTGCAGAAATTTTGCTAGAGTTTCCTTTGTAATTTTAACCTTATTCCACACCCAAAACCGGATTTTTCAAAAATTACACAGCCTGCACTAAAAATTATTTTACACTCCCAATAATTTATCAACCTTATACCCTCAACTTCATAGTTCAACAGTCATACATAGCACTTCTAAATATTTTTTCAAAACATGTAAATTTCATTTTTATCATTTACCTCTGTCAGTGTCTTTATCACTTTATTATCATTGACATTTTCAATCATTATGCATTACACATTACATTTTGAATGTCACTGTAACATTAAATATTTCATTGTCCATACATCATTATAATACTTAATCTTTAATTATACACAGTACCATGGAGCTCTAAGAATTGTCATTAATGAACTTTAACAAATATAATTGTACCTCGATTTACTTGACATCCCAAGTCAGAAAAGAAATTGACTTGGAATCAGCTTTCTGTAACACATCTGATGGAGATCAATAAGATTTGGTGTTTTCCATATTTGTTTTTATATATTTTTGATATTTTTATTTTCCTTAATTACTTTTAATAGGAAACTTAGTTTTAGGAGTTATTTAAGGTATTATATTAGTTTTGATTTGTTTCTCAATTTAGGTTAGTTTTGATTTCTTTTCCTATTTATGTAAATTTGGTGATTTGTTTCCGTTTGGGAATAAATTACCATATTATATTTTAGGGTTTTCTGAAAGTTATTTCCTATATATAGTTATGTAAACCTTAGGGTTAAGGAAGTTTTTTATTTGAATAAAAAAAATAACCTTTCTGTTTGAAAGTTGTTTCTTCTAGTTTTTGATATTCTTTTTTAATCAACGAACTTTGATGCCTATTAGTCTAGTATTCATTTAGAATCAACAGACTCTTAGAAGGCTTCCGCTACATCAGTTGGTATTAGAGCTTGTGCTCATTCTTTGAAAAGTCATGCCATTAAGGAGAGGATGCTAGGCTGTACCTATAGAGGAGGTTTATAATCGTGACACAAAAGCTCGGATGGAGCAACGTTTCATGAATCATATGGAGGAATGTATGATACAAGTGATGGATCAGTTAACCCAATGGGTAAATGAGCTTTTAAGAGATCAAATATTTAATCTTCATGCCTCAGAAATAATGTCAAATGTCAATTGGCATTTACCTCCAGTATTTGATGATTATCCCGATGAAGAAATATTATTATCTACAATAATAGTTTCATCATCTATTGATAATCATAATAATATCGGAGAATCGCAACAGGTCACAACAAAAGTTTCACAAGAAAGAAGAATATTATTATGAAGATCCATTTTTCATTAATCTTTCTGCTACATTTGATTCTCAATTCATCAAACAAATTTTAATTGAAACTTATATCCAAAGTTATTGGACAGATTGGATGGGAATTATAAGGAAAATTGGAAAGTTTCACATTCTTTATGAGTATTTTACGACCATGTTGTTTCAATATAGAATTCTTTTACCTAAGGATTCTTTTGAAGATAATGTTGCTGCAAATTTGAGGACTAATTTTCTCTACCCAAGAGAGAATGATGGAGATCAACAAGATTTAGTGTTTTCCATATTTATATTTGTATATTTTTGGTATTTTTATTTTCCTTAATTACTTTTAATAGGAAACTTAGTTTTAGGCGTTATTTAAGGTATTATATTAGTTTTGATTTGTCTCTATTTAAGTTAGTTTTGATTTATTTTCTTATTTATATAAATCCGGTGATTTGTTTCCTTTTGAAAATAAATTACCATATTATATTTTAGGGTTTTCTGAAAGCTATTTCCTATATATAGTTATGTAAACCTTAGGGTTGAGGGAGCTTGGATTTGAATTAAAAATAACCTTTCTGTTTGAAAGTTGTTTCTTCCAATTTTCAGTATTCTTTTTGAATCAATGAACTTTGATGCCTATTAGTCTAGTATTCATTTAGAATCTACAGACTCTTAAAAGGCTTCCGCTACATCAGTTGGTATCAGGGCTTGTGCTCGTTCTTTGAAAAGTCATGCATCAAGGAAAGGATGCCGGGCTGTACCTATAGAGGAGGTTTATAATCATGACACAACATCTCAGAAGGAGCAACGTATCATGGACCATATGGAGGAACGTATGATACAAGTAATGGATCAGTTAACCCAATGGGTAAATGAGCTTTTAAGAGATCAAATATTTAATCTTCATGCCTCAGAAATAATGTCAAATGTCAGTTGGGATTTACCTCCAGTATTTGATGATTATCCTTTTGCTCCACCAAAAGCTTTAGCATACTCTCCATCAATTTCCTCTTCTCCCTCTTCTTTCTCTCATCTCTTTGTATCTAATTTTAGTTGATTTATTGGAAATGTTGGAAGACATATTTCTTTGGCTTTTTCTCCCCTCATATGGTTCGGCCACTCTCCCAAAAATGGCATCCAATACTTATCTTTTATACACTAGAACCAACTCCAAAAAGAAATGAAGACAAAACAAATAGAAATTTCTAGATTTACTGATTTGTCATCTTTCCAATTAATTAATAAGTCAATTAATCATTTTCTATCAATAATTTCATTTTTCCTCACCCTTGTCTGGGCACCTTGGCTGATTTCTAGAATGGGTGGGTCCCACAACTTTGTTTAATTGCACTTTTAGCCCAAAAATTTTCTTATTTGCATTTTTGACCCCAAAACTTTCTGTAATTTATTTTGTCTATTTTGTTTAGAGTCAACCTCAAGTGTGGGGAGTGAAATACCTTATTTTAAGTTGTTTTATCATTTAAAAATAGTTCTGGATCATTTATGGATCCCAGACAATGGATTTTCAAAATTGCCTCAAAAGTTGTCTTTATTTATAATTTTGCCATTATTCTTATTTTCAATATTCCAAAATATTTATCAATTATTTCTTTTCACCATAATTTCACATAAAATTAACTTGTTTAATTCCTCTAGGTTTGGGTCAAAAATTCTTAAATTAGCCAGACTGCTATTTTTCAGGCAGTGTTCTCGACACCGATGATTTTCGGAAAAGTATTTCATTTGCATTCTAACTGTGTCTCTAAAATTATTTCCCATCATTTCAATGCTTTTAAAATATAAACTGAGAATTAATTCATGCATACAAGATGAGGCTTCCTAGGGTATCACATTGATTTGAGTCTTTGATTTAGTGATAGTTAATGTTAATTAAGCTTAGAATATGTTAATTGGAGGCTAATGGATGAAGTATTTGTGCTTGGTTTGATGTAGACAATCAAGATTTGGAAAGTTGTCATTTTTGCCTACTTTGAGGAAATTGGTGAGAAATCAATTTTGCTAGGTGATTTCAAGTGTGAGGTGAGTTTAATATGCATCATTTAACATGTCTATAGCAGTGAAATGTTGATTGGAAACCTCCCTTGAATGCCTCATTTTTGCCGAACCTATTGGCACTATTCCTCATTGAATTTTTGCTTTGTTTTTCACTTGATTTCCATACCATTTTTTATCCATTTTGTGTTGTTATCTATTGGATAATCAATGCCTATTGTATTGCCTTGGTTGTGAGCTATTTGTTAATTATTGGGGCAATTTGGAGTTGCACCCAAATCATGCCAAATTGTCCATTTAAAGTTGCATAGCAAGTGTTTATTGAAATGTCTAGTTCAAAATCCATAGGCCTACCATTGATTTCTTCCATAGGCCTACCATTTGAATGCCATCGTCGCCAGTGACATTGGCATGCCAATTGTGCCAACTATTTGTTCATGTATGACCATTCTATGTTCCATCTCATTGTTAATTGTCAAACCTATTGCTATTGTATACTTACCTATTATTGCTAATCCATTGCTTAACTACAGCTTCATTTGATTAACATCTGAGTTGTTGATACTTTATGAGACCATTGTTGTTTAATGGTACCTAATGGTTTGTTCTATACCTATAACGGTTCTAATGTGATTTGACAGAGCTTCCTCTCCGACGAGGTAGCGAGTGAATACCGTCGGTGATGTGCACATTGTATACCGGATGCCCTAGCTAGGAAGGGTTAACTATCCTAGCCATAAGACCTTATCAGTCTTATGTTTGTTGATATGTGATTGACATGTAGTATATGAGTTTCATGGCCCATCATATGTCTTATCTACCTAACATGGCATATTCATTGATTCCACAGTTCTTACTGTATTCTATTTCTTTATTTTGATACCAGTGTGCAACTTAATTAATTAATGATTATCTGCTCATAGTTCATTGATATCCTAGCCTTTTCTTTGAGTCGATATATATTAGATTCACTAAGTATCTTTTACACTTACCCTTTGATTGTTTCCCTTTCCAGGTGCAGAGTAAAGGCAGATTTTTGACTTTTATTCCTCAGAGAAATTCTGCAGTCTTGTAAAGATAGTGTAATTATTTTAAACATTGTATCTTTATATATGGGTATCAGTTACTCCATGGGCATTGTATAATGGTATAGACAGATTGTATATATGTGTATGACATATTTTTGAGTATAAATGTGATTGTGAATTATGATGATGATATTTACAGAAGTTACAAAATGAATGATAGAGTAACATAATGAATAGTGTTTATGTGGTTATATGGCTATAGATTGATATAAATAGAATATGATTTTATAGTATTTGATAATTGTATGTAATACTGGGTTCTACGGGTGCCAGTCGCCTCTGGCATCTCCGCATCATGTTTTGAAATCAGGACGAGACAGAGGTGGTATCAGAGCATAGGTTACAGATGAATAGTAATTAAGTACAGTATGGGTAGAGTTAAGTAAACCATGAAGCGTAGGAATCCTATATCATCTTTTGTTGTATTCGTCGATATTGTATGAGTATTCTGCATTTCTGTAATGTACTGAGTATAATGTTCTATTTTCTAACAGTTGAAAGAGATGTCTGATGACAGAGACAGGGATACCAGAGAGGCAGAGGTAGCCTCTAATGAGTCTCTTATCAGAGAATTTTCAAAGGGACCGTCCAGATCTCGACGGATGACAAAGGAGAGAAAGAGGAGTGATAACCCCTAGATTATGTAGATGATGTAGGGGATGATGGAATTGCATTGAGAATTAGTAGAATTGAGGCGGGAATGCCATAATATGCCACCACCTCCAGCGCCAGTAGTAGTGCCACCTCTTGTTGCATCGGTTGCTATACCTGTTGCTCTAGTACAGCCAACAATAGTTCTTAGCGGGCGAGTTATACAAGGAACCCAAATAGTTATTGATGAAGGCAGAGTCACTATGTTCAGCTTTTTGAAACTTAATCTGCCCGAGTTCAGGAGTGACAAAGGTGATGCACCAATTGATTTTCTCAAGCAGGTAGAGAAGGTAGTTAAGAGACTGCTTTGTTATGATGTTAGAGCAGTTGAGCTGGTTGGATTATTATTAAAGGGGAAAGCCTAAACTTGGTTTTCTTGACATATGGAGCTTAGATTATATGGTGATCATCCTACTACTTGGGCAAAGTTTAGACATGGACTGATTGATGAGTTTTTGACAGAAGGGGTGAAAACCAAGAATCTGATACAGTTTGGGCAGCTAGAGCAAGGAAACAAGACAGTTAAGGAGTATGTTGAGGAGTTTATTAGATTGACTAGATATGTTACACAAATTGCCCCTAGTGAGGTGGATTTCATTAGCAGGTTCAGGAGGGGTTTGTACGCCTTACTTTATAATGCCCTACTTGCTACAGAGTTCACATCTCTGACTACCATTATTGATAAGGCCAATCATATAGAGGAAAAGTACAAGTCAAAGAGAGCCAAGAGAGATCAAAAAAGGAAGGGAGGACTTGGTTCATAGGGCAGAAGAGGGGAGAGCAGCTCCTAACCTAGACGGATTGAGCCAGTGCCCAGATTTGATCAAAGACCTCTGTTTGGCAGTTAGAGGAGGAGGATACAGAGTAAGGGACCTCCAGTGCAGTTTACACCTGCTTATTCACAGGGTTCTTTTAGACCTGTTACTCAGATGCTTAGTATGCCTATTTGTAGGTTTTGTGGTAGAATGCACGGAGGGGAGTCTCGATGACAGACAGGTGCCTGCCTGAAATATGGGCAGTATGGTCATTTCATTAGCAGATTTCTTTTATGGGATGATCAATAGCCTTCGGCATTAGTGTCTCAGCCTACTATTCAGATGACTCATAATATTGCTAGAGAAGTTCCTGGTAGGGGCAGAGGCAAAGGTCAGGCACCAAGCAGTAGTCAGGCCCCAACAGGTAGAGGTTAAGTGCGAGTTTTTGCTATAAATGCTCAGGAGGCACAGAGATTTGATAATATGGTTACAGGAACTATTTTAATACAAAATGAGATAGTTGATTCATTGTTTGACTCTGGTACTACATATTCTTTTGTTTCACCATAGTTTGCACCGAAGTTGAATAAAGAGAGACAATTGTTGGGTGTGCCTTTAAAGATAACCACACCTATGGGGGAGAATGTGTAAGTGAATTATTTTTACCCATGTTATGTGATTGAGATTGATGATAATATTTTGAGTGTTGATTTGATAGAACTGTATGTGTTAGAGCTTAATGTGATACTTGGTATGGATTATCTAACAACACATCATGTAGTTATTGATTGTTATGAGAAGAGGGTTAAATTCTAGCCTGAGGGGCAACCAGAGTTTGAATTCCAAGGTGATCAATGTGAATCTAGAATCAATTTTGTTTCTGCTATCCAGGCTAGAATGATGATAGGAAAGGGTTGTTCAACATTTCTGGCTCATGTGATAGATGTGCAGAAGACTTCAACAAAGATTTATCAGATACCAGTAGTCCAAGAATTTCCTAATGTCTTCCCTAGTGAATTGCCAAGATTACCCCCAAATAGGGAGATAGAGTTTGAGATTGAGGTGTATCCAGGCACCGATCTGATATCCATTCCTCCATATAGAATGGCACCAGCAGAATTGAAAGAGTTAAAGGTGCAACTACGGGAGTTATTGGATAGAGTATTTATTAGACCGAGCAGTTCTCTGTGGGGTGCTCTAGTGTTGTTTGTGAAAAAGAAGGATGGCTTTCTGAGGATGTGTATTGACTCCAGGCAGTTGAATAAGGTGACAGTGAAGAACAAATATCTGTTGCCATGGATTAATGATCTGTTTGATCAGTACAGGGTGTTAGTCATTTCTCAAAGATTGATATGAGATCTGGGTAGTTGAGAATCAAGAAGGGTGATGTACCCAAGACAGCTTTCAGGACTCAGTATGGACATTGTGAGTTTCTAGTGTTGCCATTCTGGTTGACTAATGCACTGGCTGTATTTATGGATATGATGAACAAAGTATTTAAGCCAGTTTTTAGTTAAGTTTGTCAAAGTATTAATAGATGACATTCTTATTTATTCCAGGAGTGAGGAGGAGCATTCAAAGCATCTGAAGATTATACTGCGGACACTTCGAGAGCATCAGTTGTATGCTAAGCTGTCTAAATGCTAGTTTTAGTTAATTGAAATGTGTTTTTTGGGGCATGTTGTTTGTAAAGATGATATTAAGGTAGATCCTCAGAAGGTTGAAGCAGTTGCAAATTGGCCTCGGCCTACTAGTGTTTTTGAGATCCATAGTTTCTTTGGTATGGCAATATACTACAAACGGTTTATGAAGGATTTGTCCAAAATTGCTGCTCCATTGACTTAGTTGACTCAAAAATAGGAGAGGTATCAGTGGACAAATGAATGTGAGAGTAGTTTTCAAATTTTGAAGTCTTACCTCACGAGTGCTCCAGTGTTAGCATTGCCATCAGAAGATTATAATTTCACAGATTACTGTGATGCTTCCAGAGTTGGATTAGGATGTGTTCTAATGCAAAATAGAAGAGGAATTGCTTATGCTTCTCGGCAGTTGAAGAAGTATGAGATGAACTATCCGACACATGATTTAGAGATGACAGTAGTAGTGTTTGCATTGAAGATCTGGAGACATTATCTATATGGGTGTAAATATGAGATATATACTAATCATAAGAGTTTGTAGTATATACTTCAGCAAAAGGATTTGACCCTTCAGCAGTGCAAATGGGTTGAACTGCTTAAGGATTATGATTGTGAGATCCTTTACCATCCGGGTCAAGCTAATGTAGTAGAGGATGCACTAAGCCGGAAGTCTATGGCAGTCTAGCTCACATCTTAGTTTCCAGAAGACCATTGATCCATAAGATGAAGGAGTTAGCTGATATGGGTCTAGAGTTGGATTTGGGATCCTAGGATTGTAACCAGGCTCTGATAGCCCAATTTCAAGTTAAGCCACTATTGATTGATGATATTAAGGTGGCGCATGATAGGGATCCATATCTACTAAAGTTAAAGGGTGATGTTCAGAATGGCAAGGCATCAGAGTTTATAGTAGAGGATGATGTATTTAAGTGTGGGAAACAGTTATGTGTACCTGATATAGATGGACTCTGGGATCAGATTATGAGAGAGGCTCATTATTCTTCATATAGTGTACATCCTGGACTTATAAAGATGTACCATGATTTGAAGGATGTTTATTGGTGGTCTGGTATGAGGAGGGATGTAGCTCGATTTGTTTCTTCTTGCTTAGCCTGTCAGCAGGTTATGTTTGAACATCAGAAGTCGTCTGGTTTACTTCAAGAGATAGAGTTGCCAGAGTAGAAATGGGAGTAGGTTATTATGGATTTTGTAGTAGGTTTACTGAGGACTACATGGGGTTATGACTCCATATGGGTTATTGTAGATCGATTGATGAAGTTTGCTCATTTCATGGAAATTAAGACTACTTACTCTACAGCTCAATATGCACAGCTCTATGTGGATAAGATTGTACGGCTTCATGGAGTGCCATTAATGGTTATATTGGATAGGGGTACACAGTTTACTTCTCAATTTTGGCAGAAGTTTCAAGAGGCTATGGGTACTCAGTTACGGTTCAATACAACTTTCCATCCACAAACTGATGGACAATCAGAGAGGACTATCCAGATATTAGAGGATATGTTGCGGTAATGTGTTCTGGATTTCAAAGGTAACTGGGATCAGTGTCTATTATTGACTGAGTTCTCATACAACAACAACTACCATTCTTCTATCGAAATGGCTCCATATGAGGCACTATGTGGTAGGAAATGCCGATCTCCAGTATGTTGGGTGGAAGTAGGTGAGAAACAGTTGGAAGGCCCAGAGTTGATAAAGGAGATTATGGAAAAGGTGCCTATTATTAAAGAACATATAAAGACTGCTTTTAGTAGACAAAAGAGTTATGCAGACTCGAAGCGAAAAGATGTTCACTTTGCAGTTGGTGATCACGTTTTTCTTAAAATCTCACATATGAGAGGTGTTATAAGATTAGAAAGAAAAGGAATATGTCACCAAGGTTTGTAAGGCCATTCAAGGTTCTTGAGAAGATTGGGAATGTTGCTTATAGGTTGGATCTTACACCAAATTTGAGCCACGTTCATTCGGTGTTCCATATTTCTATGCTGCAGAAGTATGTACCTAATACATCACATGTATTGGAGATACAAGATGTTTATGTTAATGAAGATTTGTCATATGAAGAACTACCAGTGGAGATTATTGATCGACAAGTTAGACAATTATGAAATAAGGAGATCCCAATGGTAAAAGTGTTATGGAGGAATCAGTCGATGGAGGAGTGTACTTGGGAGAGTGAGTAGGATATGAAGGACAAATATTCATTCTTGTTCCAGCATTGATGTATGTGTTTATTTTAAATTCGATGACGAATTTATTTGAAGGGGGGTAGAATGTAATACCCTAGGAAATGCAACCATAATTGAACAATAACATAATCAGTTATTAGTCTGGGAACATCGAAATAATTAAAGATAATTTTTGAAACACAATTAGAATGCATTTGAGATACTGTCTCGGAAAATATTGGTGTTAATAACACTGCCCGGAGAAATTGCAGTCCGGTTGACAGATAAATTTCTGATTCAGTCTAGAGGGTAAATAATCATATATTTATATGTGAAATTATGGTGAAAAGAAAGAGGTGAAAAATATTTAGGAACACTGAAAATTTAAATAATGGCAAAATCGTAAATAAGATGAACTTTAGGGGTATAGTGGGAAATCAATTGTCTGGATTTCAGAATGACTCCGAAACTATTTTTATAATAAAGTACAGATAAAAATAAGTCATTTCAGTTCCTACTTTGAAATCATATTCTCAACAGAATTGTCAGAATAAATTACAGAAGAAGATAAGGTAAAAATATGATTATTGGAAAGTTTAAGAACCCAAATGTAATTTGCCATTCTATCTTAGTATATAAGCATGCCTTAGAAGAAATTTGTTTCATCTTTTCTTTCTTCTTCTTGGTTGAACCCTTCTCTTCAATTTCTTCCTCCATTTTCAAGTTATTTCTTAAAGAAAATCAAAAGGAAACCTTGAATCAACCTTTGTTCTTCCATTTCCCACCAATTTTTCACTTGAAAACTCAAAGCAAACCAAGGTATTTCTTGAAGGGGATTTCGGGTTACACATCAAGGTAAGGTAAATAATTGATTTCTTTGATTAATTAGATGATTTAGGTGTATTATATGATGAATAGAATGGGATTGGTGTTTAATTGCATCAATAGATGCATTTGATAGTTTTTCCCCAAATTCCAAACCCTAAGTTGAAATTGTTTTATTTGAGTCTTTGATTTAGTTGTAATTAATGTTAATTAAGTATAGAATATGTTAATTGGAGCCTAATGGATGAATTAGTTATGGTTGGTTTGATGTAGAAAATCAAGATTTGGAAAGTTGTCATTTTTGCCTACTTTGAGGAAATTAGTGGAAAATCAATTTTGCTAGGTGATTTGAAGTGTGAGGTGAGTTTAATATGCATCATTTATGTCACAACCCAACCTAGGAGCCGCGACGGTCCTAGGATACGGGTGTTGTCTAAGCTACCAGTACCACGAAGAACCCAATTAACTATATGATATGGCAAACAACACATTTACTCAACTTAAATAGCTTAAAAATACTGTTGTTATTTGGACAGCAACTCCTCTATAATATGACTATGCCCAGCTGTAAAAATGCTAGTAAACACTTCCAATATATCTTTATCATCAATAATCCCTCTGAATCTCCAATAACAACTCAACACATATCTGTATATTAAACTATATACATCCATAGCATAATATATATGCAATACTGATATAAACATAGCACACACATATATATGGCCCTATTTAAGTTACAGTACCATGGAATCTCTATTACTGTATAATTATTTACATATACTTTTGAGACCCGCGTATTACATGTACAAGTAGTGAAATTCCAAGGTGAGGATAGAAGGTGCCAATGGAATTTAAACCTCACTGCAAACCTAAAAATCATAAACCACTAAGGGAGTGAGTATAAAAATACTCAGTGAATCCATATGTATAAAAATGCAGTAGATGTTCATAATACCATTGTTGCTCATATATGGCCTGTACAATTAATATAAGATAATAAATAGAGGGTGAAACAAGTATCCATATAAGTATCCTTATCAATATTCATATAAGTATCCAGTGTACGAGTCAATGCACATATGATATAACATGATTGGGTCACATAAAAATACAATCGCACTATCTATAATTCAGTACTTCAGCACTATCATAAAGTGCACAACCCACTTTACGTAAGGGGAATCAGTCCCTACAACTAGAGAATATAACATCCCTCCCTATCAAGGGTCCCATAAACACCAGTATGCACACATTCGATGGATTTACCCGCTACACCATCGAGGTAGCCCTGTTATAATACAGTGTGGGTGTATCTCTATATAATAGTCAATTTAGCATAAATATAACACTTATAGATGTGGAACAATCATATATATATTTATAATGAATAATAGAACAAGTTTGGCTTAAGTAAAAAAAATGGTCGGTGGGGCCCAGTTGAGCTGCAGTAACTGACACTCGCCATTACGGGTCCGTTTTGAGATTTTAGAGTAGTTTCTGGTTAACTATGTTACCAAAGGATTTAAGTGGACCATGAGGGACTATTTTAAAGCTTGGAAAAAAACTAGAAGATTGGGCCAAGTGGTGGCTCAATTGGCTTTTCAGGTTTTATTTTATAGACAGATAAAGTTTAGGTCATTTTAGGTTGTTTCGGTGGGCTTATTTATGGGCCAATATGCACTGTAGGTACTGTAAGAGAGCAAATGTTGGTTTATCAGTCCAAATGACTCTTCATATGATATATGATGCAAATCATGCATGATTAAACATATAGACTCACCTTTAACACAATTAGATCACTTTAGCCCCCAAACACTGTCACAAGCCCTAATCGGCCTGTCGTCCGACACTCCCAGCTGGAGTACTCGACGGTTCACCTATTTCCACATATAACACTCCAGTAAGATGTAAAAACATCACAAAACACATTATTCACATTAAAATATATCAAGCATACTCAATATATGTCACAGCCTAACTTTAGACTATGACGGTCCTAGGGTACGGGTAATGCCTAAGCCACTAGTACCTCGAAGAACCCATGCTTAAACATTTACATTCATAACTTAACCTGTGATACATTTTAGGTGCTACTTTTTTTTAAAATCATCATATTGTCAAACATTCATGCAGAAAAACTGACAGAGTTTCCTTTGTAACTCTGACTTAAGCTATCCGCAAAATATATATAAATGCACTCCCAATATATCATACATCCCCTTATATCCTCCATTAATCAATTTCAACTCAAAATGCACTTCAATATTTTCATCCATATCATATAATACATATACATTTCATCTCAAACTCATATATCATATATATGTACAATATATACATATTCATGTCATATCATTTTATCATTTGATCATTTAACATCTTACTTAGGTCAATTCAAACCTCTATACATTATATACCAAGGAATTCTATATACAGGAGTGACCTCGATACCTACATCTGATCCAAGGCTGGAGATGGTATAGCTAATGGATGACTTCTTTACTGAGGTCCTGAAAACATTGAACCATTGAAATGGTGAGTATAACTTTATACTCAGTGAGTCATAATATATATATGAGTATGCAATAATATTCATGA
>CANXYC010042760.1:0-15589 GCA_948193065.1 Aleurites moluccanus
TATCCGCAAATAGATGGGCAATCAGAGAGGACCATCCAAACTCTAGAAGACATGCTAAGGATGTGTATTCTAGACTTTGGAGGAGCTTGGGATCCTCACTTGCCATTGATTGAATTTGCCTACAACAACAGCTATCACTCCACAATTCAAATGTCTCCTTATGAAGCCTTGTATGGAAGAAAGTGTAGATCTCCTTTGTGTTGGGATGAAGTTGGAGAGAAGCATATTGAAGGACCAGAATTGATAAGGTATACTTCCGAGAAGGTTCCATTGATTCGAGAAAGATTGAAGACAGCTTTCAATAGACAAAAGAACTATGCCAATCAAAAGAGAAAGAATCTTTAGTTTTCCATTGGAGATCTTGTATTTCTAAAGATTTCTCCAATGAAGGGAGTTCTACGGTTTGGCAAGAAAGGCAAGCTATCTCCTAGATTTATTGGACCTTTTGAGATTTTGAGCAAGGTTGGAGAAGTTTCCTTTAGATTGGCTTTGCCTTCTAGCATGGATAAGGTGCATCCAGTGTTCTATGTGTCGATGCTTCGGAAGTATGTAGCTGATCCTTCTCATGTATTACAAGTGCCCGAAGTGGATATCCAACCGGATTTGTCATATGAAGAGATCCCAATTGCAATTATAGATCGAATGGTTAAGAGGCTAAGGAACAAGGAGATACCCATGGTTAAGGTTTTGTGGAGAAACCAAGTTATGGAAGAATGCACTTAGGAGAGTGAGCAAAACATGTAAGAAAGATATCCCCATCTATTCCAGAATTGAGGCAGCTTATTGTAAATTCGAGGATGAATTTATATAAGGGGGGAAGAATGTAATATCTACCACTTTGTAGTATTTTTTTGATTTTGTATGTTTGAGGAATTATTTTAATTTTAAATAAGAATGTTGAGAATTTCAGGAATTTCTATTTTGGATGTTGCAGGATTTTGTAATGATAATTTTATATTCTTAAAGACATAATTTGATCAAGTGTAAAACATAAAAGTTGTTAATTTATATCTTAGCTATAATTCTGTAAAATGGTTTGGCAAAATTCTGTGTATGTAATGAGTTATGTCTATTTGAGCAACACTGGTTTGGCTGAGAGTTTTTGCAGGGATGCAGTGTTTGTTTGGAATTATTGGGAATGGCTGAGGCAGAATTAGCTAAAGTTGTAAACATGAAAAATGTTCCTTTGTATGTTGAGATGATGACTGTAAAATTTCAAAATTTTTGGATAAGTATATCTCAGTGGAGAGTGATTTGTATCGGGGTTGTTCGATTAGATTGTGGGGCAGGAGTCTGGGTGACTTTTGGAGAGTCACTACGATCTGTGTGTTAATTATTTTGATTTAAAATTTTGATATGTTGTGCTTCTGCATGTTGATTTTAAGGGATAAAAAGAATTAGTAAGTTTGGATATTTGTAACTCATTTACGAGCTGGCTAAGTGTGGAACATTTAGGCAGGAATTTAACTTAGAGGAATTTTGTTATGGCGAGCCAGCAAGATGTAAGGAGGCATTTTGCGAACTGGCAATGTGAAGTGACATACTGGCGAAGTGGCGAAGTGAGTTTGCCAAAGTGGCAGTTGGCGAAGAGTTTTGGCGAAGAGAGTTGGCGAAGTGGCATTATGCGAAGAAGCGTTATGCGAAGAGAGAAAGTGCGAAGTGGCAGTTCGCGAAGAGGCAAAGAAGCATTGTTGAGGTGGCATATGTGAGGAAGAGTTGCGAGGAGAGTCAGACGAGGCAGCATACGCAAGGTAGCATATGCAAACTGGAATGTGCGAGGAAGCATTGCCAGATCAAGTTTGGCAAGCTGGAAGTGCGAGCTGGGAAATGCGAAGTGGGTTTGGCGAATTGGTTAGGCGAGGTAGTTTTGCCGAGGTAGGTCTGGCGAGGTGAACTGGCTAGCGTATTTCTGGGACAGTGTCTATTTAAATCCAGCAACCTCAGTGCGATTTTTCACGATTTTTCTCTTCTTCTTCTTCTTTTGTTAAATTCAGTCTTTTTCTCAGATTTGTTCCATTTTATATTCTAAGGCATTAATACTCATATTAATACAATAAACTTCTAGATTAGTCTATATTAAGACAGAATCATCAAATTTGAGCAGTATTTGCAGAAATCTCAGTTTGAAGAAAATAAAGTAAATTTTCTTCCTAAGTTACTTTTTTTGGATTTATTTAAGTCTATAGGTTAGGATAATTAATTCTGGGTATATAGAATTTATTGCTAGCCATTTGCAGTCATTAATGGTAATTAATGTGGGAGAAATTTGGAGGTTGAAACTGTCATAAACAATAACCCCGAAAATTAATGCAGATTTAATGCAGAAATTTCTTAAGGAAATAAATGAAATTGTTGTTGGGAATTAAGAATAGAGACTCTAAGATAATTAACTCTTAGAAATCATGTTGAATATTATTGATTTGGAGAAACTCTAATTTTTGTATATTTGAAAAATTTCTTAGGAGAAGAAATTCGAATTTGAATGAGGGATTTTAAGTGGGCAGATTTCTAAGGAGAAAAAATTAAGAAAAATTTGTGTAAGAGGTAAGTATGAACATCTCATTCGATTATTGTTCCTTAAAATTCAAATGACCAAAGTATTTATCTATTTGATTGTCCTATTATATATATACTTATATACTTGTATAATGTGAATGGCTTGATCATTATTCTTGGATCAAGTTCATATGTTCTTGCTTGTGAACCTTATTTGAATTATGTTATATGATGATGGTCTTGCGACCAATATGATTCTTATGAGATTGAAACCCATGACCCATAGATAGAACGCTCTTCTGAATGAGAGTAAATTCATTGGTCCATTGTGCACTTTGTGAACCCAGCCAATAGGGTTTTTATCGGTGTTCCACCTAGAGGAAGCTAGGAACTCTAGGCACATGCTTGGCCAAGCATGTGTGCACGTTAAGGTAGCAAGGCTATCGATACGTATGATATGATATGTGATCAGTTCTACCAGATAAGATTTGATAGTGCTATTCTTTGTGGGCATTCTTTGTTCTAAATATGAACCATGATTTTATTTATGGCATGATTTGATATAGCCAAAATTATTGTGAGAACCATGTTTCCTTCAAGCAAAACTTATGATTTCTTTCCTGCCTATATGCATAATTATTTGTTCATGACCATGATTCGATATTCAGTTCTTATTGTATAATATTCATATCTCACTTTGAAGGCTCACTCTTCTTCTGTGGATTTCAGGTGATAGCTTAGCTCGTGAGGGGTTAATAAAGAAGATCGGGTTTCTTAACTTATTTACTCCAAGAAACTTCATTGTAATTATTCTTTCGAGATATTTTGTATATTTATTTATGGTATTATGATACAATATGTATTTATGGTATTATAATACAATATGTATTGGAGTAAACTTTAGAGCTCCGTAGTTAGCCTTTCGAGGATACTAGAATATTTGGTGTATGAATGTTATCTTTTGGATATTCTTATTTCTCAGTAATGTGAGAGGTCTCTTTTGATTATTAAGGAACAAGAGAAAGATATGAAATGGTAATAGAAAGATAATAACTGATTTTGATTATATGTACGAAAATGATAGATGTATAGTAAAATATGATGTTGCAATTTATTTGATGTTGATAAGATTTATGATTTGTGAGTTTTATGGGTTTATGGTGACTTTAAGTCTACCCTTACCCTAGGACCGTCACACCACTGGAGTTGGGGTGTGACATATATATATATATAAGTAAATATACATTTTCATTAATCCACAACATTATGTAGCGTAAAATGGTTTATTATCTGTAAAAATATATGAATCACTTACTTGGAAAGTTCATTTTTCGCATAAGATTTATAACTGCAACCTGTTTCCAAAGTACTTTTAATAAAACGGGTAAAAAAAAAAAAAGTTCACATTAAGAAACATACAAACTAATTTTATCAAGGAATCTAACAAATAGAATGAATAACTCAGTAATGCCTTTATTCAGGATTTTATCTTAATTTGATTCTGATGCATTTTTCTATTCCCCTCGCAGAAACAATTTTTATGATTTTAGCTTTTGCTGTTGGTAGCTTGACACAATAGTTCACTGAATGTTACCCTGTAGAGCATTTATGGCAATTGATGTCCAAATGTAGTAATTGTATGTTTTTAGATCGGAGAATAGTCAAATAAAGAAACTTGCGATGGTTTCATGGATTATAGGTTCCTTGGAAGGAAAATATTAGGGCACATCCTAATAAATTCAAAAAAAAAAAAAATCCTAATTTCCTTAAAAGTTGTCCATGGAAAATAGTTAGTTATAGTTTCCAATTGCATTTTATGAAAAGGAGAAAATAAAGACCTGGATGGTTTTTGAGTATGAGATTTATTCTCTTGATTCTAAGCATAAAATAGAATTCCATGCTCTTCATTTTATTTTATTTTATCTTAATACTAGCTAAACATGGAATCCTTTATGGCTTTATTGTCTATAGGCACATATGGAAGGACCATCAGAATCAAATTTTTTTATCTGTTATTTGTAAAACTGTCATTGAATAAAAGGTGAATGAATCTGGCATTTATTGACCAACAGATTCATTCTAGTAAATTTCAGTATAAGAGTACATCTTCTGCTACTCAATTCTCAGGAATCAACAATGACTAATTATGTATCAGTACTGCTTCATTGTTCTTTCTTTGCTTTTACATTTATCTTGAGCTTATTGTGCATCTCTGCAGATGAAGGTAGAAAGGCAAGTATTAAATTAGTTTGTTGTTTAACAATCACTTGGTTCTGATATTTGCTGGTTAGTGAACTTATGATTTATCGAAACTGATATTGATATAACCCCAGTGAGCAATTCTTCTTCAAACATATTCCATGAAACCTGTTTTAATTTTCTTTGTTTCAAATTTATTTGTAACAAGAATGTTAATCATCCAATGATAATGTTGCAGCTCTACATAGTGTACATGGGGTCACTTCCTAAAGAGAAATATTCACCATCATCCCACCACCTTAGTTTGCTCCAAGAAGTTGAGAGCAGGTAGAAAATTATTGTCTTCAATAATTCCTATACTTTAATGCTTAAACTGTTCTTCTAATATGCTCTCTTCTTTCTCTCTCTCTCTCTCTCTCTCTCTCTTCAGTTCTACTGAAAATTTGCTGGTTAGAAGTTACAAAAGGAGTTTCAATGGATTTGCTGCTAAGCTCTTTAATTACGAGGCAGAAAAGCTTGCGAGTGAGTTCTATAAAATGCCCTTCTTCGTTACTACAATGAAGGAAATATTTTAACTGGCCTCTTGATTATACCTTGTGATTCCTTATTTATTTTCATATGTAGATATGAAGGAAATAGTATCAGTTTTCCCCAGTAGAACTTTACAGCTTCAAACAACAAGATCATGGAACTTCATCGGTTTCAATGAGACTGCAAGTCGAAATCCTCATGCTGAGAGTGACGTTATAATTGGTGTCATTGATACTGGAATTTGGCCTGAATCAGAAAGTTTTAATGACAAAGGTTTTGGTCCTCCTCCTAAGAAGTGGAGGGGTAGTTGTAGAGGTGGCAAAAATTTCACATGCAACAAGTAATAATATGTTCGTCTCATTTAATCAAATTGCAAATATATTCAAGTGACTAATGTTTCGATAATTTATATTCATCTCCTCTATGAATTTCTGAAAACTATCCTCAACTTTCATTGAGGTTTGGCATATAATTTTTATTTTGAAAATGGTATTTGGTGTGATTTTACAGCAAGATAATTGGAGCCCGTTATTATAATTCTGTTGCACCTGAAGTTGATTCTGCAAGGGATGAAATTGGTCATGGGACTCATACAGCCTCAACAGCAGCTGGGAACAGAGTGAAGGATGCTAGTTTTTACGGATTAGCACAAGGCACTGCAAAAGGAGGGGTTCCTTCTGCTAGGATTTCTGCATATAAAGTTTGTAATGATAATGGGTGTGCTAGCGCAGATCTTTTGGCTGCATTTGATGATGCTATTGCTGATGGAGTGGACATTATCACCATTTCGATAGGATTTCAAAAAGCAGTAAATTTTTCTGAAGATGTCATTGCGATTGGAGCTTTTCATGCAATCGAGAAAGGAATACTTACTTCACATTCTGCTGGCAATAATGGTCCTTTTCCAGGATCAGTATCAAGTGTGGCACCATGGTTACTCTCTGTGGCAGCAAGCAGCACAGATCGCCGGATCATTGACAGAGTTGTTCTTGGAAATGGAAAGACATTTTTTGTATGTATTTGATCTTCTCTATCCTTTTAAGCCTTATCTCATGTCTTCTATGATTAACTTTTTTTTTTTCATGCTTCATTCCAATAACAATAAAATGGAAACAGGGAAATTCAATTAATACTTTTCATTTAAATGGAACAAATTTTCCTCTGACATATGGAACTAATGCCACAACTAACTGCTCAGCAGAACTTGCTCGGTAAATTCTACTGCCAAAACCAATCAAAATTCATAATGCAAGGTTACAAGAAGTGATTATAAAATTTGAATTGTTGTTTTGTTTCAGTTCTTGCAGCGGCTATTGTCTAGACAGTAGAAAAGTGAAGGGGAAAATTGTCCTTTGCGATGATTCTGATGGAAGATTTGGACCTCAGGAAGCTGGTGCTCTTGGATCTATCGTGCCAAGCGATGGACCTGATGATGTTGCTTTTGTTGTTCCATCTCCCATGACGTCTTTAGTCAGGGATGATTATGAGGCTGTGAAGTCCTACTTTTATTCTGCAAAGTAAGGATTTATTTTAAGTGCCCACTTGTGAATTAAGCCTTTATGTTTGTTTCCTCTATGCAATTCTTATAGTATCTTTCAGGAAGCCTGTAGGAAACATATTAAAAAGTTCTGAACTTAAGGGTTCTGCATCGCCTGTAGTCGCTTCCTTCTCTTCACGAGGGCCTAATCCGGTTTTAACTGATATCCTGAAGGTAATGTAATCTATAACTATTCCTCAAGTATAACCTCAATGCAATTTATGATATTTTGCTCATATATATACCGTAATATGTATATGTGTGTGTGTTTGTGTGTGTGTGTGTGTATATAATGCAGCCAGATGTAAGTGCTCCTGGGATTGACATATTGGCAGCATTTCCTCCTGTTATTCCACCCACATCTGAACCTATAGACGAGCGGCAAGTTAAATTTAACATATTATCTGGAACTTCAATGTCTTGCCCCCATGCTGCCGCTGTAGCAGCTTATGTTAAATCATTCCACCCTAAATGGTCTCCTTCTGCTATTAAATCTGCTATTATGACTACAGGTAATCCAATACAATCATTTTTCATCCTCACACCTCTGGAATCTGTTAGGCATTGTTATTTGAACTATTGTTGAGAAAAACATTATGTTGAAAATATTGATTAGTCTGCATTTCTGAACTATAAATTTCTGCGCATGTAGCTTTTACTCTGAGTCCTACCAAAAACCCAGATGCAGAATTGGCTTATGGATCGGGTCATATAAATCCTTTGAAGGCAATTCATCCGGGACTTGTATATGAAGCATTTAAAGAAGACAACGTAAAATTGCTCTGCAGTATTACAGGCTATAATGAACGTTTGGTAAAACGCATTGCAGGAGAAGATGCTACTTGTCCTGAAAAGAAGACGTCACCAAAGGATCTCAATTACCCTTCTTTGGCTTCCGGAGTCCCAGCTAACAAGTCTTTCACAATCAAGTTTCATAGAACAGTCACTAATGTTGGCTTTGCTAATTCCACTTACAGAGCACGGATCTTCACAAATTCACAACTTAAAGTCAAAGTGGTGCCGGATGTGCTATCCTTTAAGTCTATAAATGAGAAGAAGTCTTTTAATGTGACTGTTGCGGGCAAAGTCAGGCTTCAAGAGCAGAATGTGACTGCATCTTTGGTTTGGACTGATGGGAATCATATTGTGAGGAGTCCAATTTCTATTCAAACACATTACATATTTACATAGAATGGTTTATGGTTACGTTTTTTAACTTCATTTCACTGGAATAATGTGTATCTACACAATGTGTTCTTTTAATACCTAATGATGTGAAATTTAAGCAAGTCATTTTCTTTGTTCTTACGGTCCCTTTTAAATAAATGGCTATTAAGTTATATTATTATTTTTTTTTTATGGGAAAATCAATGAATTAAAATCCATGCACACTTTAGGCATAACATTACAGGAAGTACATATGCGATTTGGCAATAGATATCCCCTTATGCTAAAATTAACCTTGGATAGAGATGATGAATTGGTTGGTTTGATTCGAGATTGAATTAAAATTTAAAAAATAAAAATAATTAAACTGAAATTTTAAAAAATTAAATCAAATTTTGAGTGGAATTAAATTGAACTAAATTAAAATATTTACAAAATTAACCAAATTAAATTGACATATTTTGATTCAATTATTAAGTTATTTTGGTTTTCTCAACAAAATGAATATATAATTTATTAAAAATATATAAATAAATAAATAATATCTATAATTTGATTTATTCGATTATTTTAAATTTTTTAAAAAAATTGAATCGAATTACACCGACCAAATTAGATTTGATTCAATTTGATTTTTTAGTTGGTTGGATTTTTTTCTCACCCCTACTTTCCAATCCACCTCAAAGATAGCTAGCACTATAGTTAATAGCTATTCGTTTCTCTCTTCAATTTTGTTGACTTGAAGCTGCTCTGCTCATTATAAACTTATCAAATATAGTACCAAATATAAAAGAAATTAACATATGAACTTTCTTCCGAGTCTTTCATTTTCTTTTAACAGATTCTCAATTAAAACATGTAAAACACCAATTTGCTTGTATTTTGCTTTCAGTTTTTGTAGGATAAATAAAAAATTTATATGATATATGAAGCTAATCACAAAGTTATCAGCAAATCTCTGTCTGTGGGTCAGTTGCCTTGTGGTAAAATCAAGTGATTTTATCCATTAACAAGATAAATGTCAATATAATATCCAAAGTCCTTGTTAGAAGAAGGGCATAAGAACACTCACTATACTCTTGAGTTTAAAAAATATGATCATATAGTCTCTCAAAAAGTATAATTAATAGGCAACCAAAAATTTAAAAAATAATATATTAATATATTAGCTGACTATTTATAATGGTTTTGCTTATTAGTTAATTGCTTTTGCTCATAACTTAAGCTTCGTTCTATTAATCTGTGTTGCTGCATTTCTTAATTCTTATTGATAACAGAGATGTGATTGAAAATTTCAGCAAGGACGGAAGCAAAAAAAATAATGAAAAAGTGAGCATTATTGTTTTTTTGCGTCTGCCCCTATACAAATATTAATTTTAAATTAAAATTAAA
The DNA here is from genome assembly GCA_948193065.1 of Aleurites moluccanus. NCBI lineage: Eukaryota > Viridiplantae > Streptophyta > Magnoliopsida > Malpighiales > Euphorbiaceae > Aleurites > Aleurites moluccanus. The sequence continues at coordinate 9,323 of CANXYC010042760.1, forward strand.
TTTTGATTGGAATGAAAAATTTAAATATAAATAAAGGGTGTTTTATTTTATTTTATTTTTAAATTTTAATGATAAAATTAACGAAATTACCAATTATCTTGATATAATTAAAATATATAAACTAATTAATAATTTTTTTTTAATAGAGAAAAAAATATTAATTAAGTCAAATTTTATAGACTAAATAATAATTTATCAAAAAATTAAAAAAAATTCAAAGGCACGTGCTCCTTACTCACACTTAGCTCCGAATTTCAATATATTATCATGTATGTAGTACGTATAGGATTATCTATATCAAATACTAAATAATAATACGACCTGAATCCAAAATGAATTTATTAAATTTGGATTAAGAGTTATTATGTTAGTATTGATTTTGAGAATTTATATAGTTTTAGAAATACTAACTCTCAAAAGCTAACTATTGAAGTTAGTACTCTTAAGATTATATAAACTCTAATATTTATAAGATAGTATCAAAATGAAAAAATGATTTATATACCTACTCCTATTCAATTATAATTTGGATTGAAAATTCATTTTTTTTTTTCAATTTTCAGTATATTACAAGTTCAATTCTTATCCCATGGTAGATTTTTTTCAATTGTCTTTTGTTTAATTATGAGCTTTCAAATTTATTTATTTATTTGGGTGTTTTCTAAAATTACTTTAAGTAACCGTTTACTTGATTTTTACTTAATGATTTTGCTTTGGCATTAGGAAAAAATGAAATTTGCGCTTGCCAAAACCGGTTACCCATGTTTGCAAAGTTTTCTTCCTAAAAAATAGTGAGCAATATGTTAAGCATTTTCGCGTATTTTTAATAAAGTAATAATTAATTTTAGTTAATAATAATTAGTGTATAAAGGTAATAAATTAGTAATGATATGAAAAATTAAAATAAAATATTTTCTCCTCAAATTATAATTTAAAATATTTTTTCCCCAATTGAAATTTGAAACAACAATTTAGAATATTTTTTTATTAATCTAATAAGTAATAATAATATAAAAAATATTTTTTATCAAATTAAAGAATTAGTAATAATATGAACATATGGAAAAAATTTAAATCTGAAATTGTAATTTGGAATATTTTTTTTCAAAATTATAATATGAAACAATAACTTGAAATATTTTGTATTAATTAAAAAAAAAGTAGTAATAATATAAAAGAAATAAAAAAAAAGACTTTAAGGAAATTAAAAATAATAAATTAACCAATTTAGTAATAATTATTATATGAAGGAAAAAATAGTAATAATATAAAAATATGAATTTTTTTTTTAAATTGTATGAAGGAAAAATAATTAGTAATAATATGAAAATATGATTTTTTTTTTTAAATTATAAGTTGAAATAATTTTGGACAAATTATAATTTGAAACAATAATGTAAAATATTTTTTAATTTAAAAAGTAATAATAATATAAATAAAAATAAAAAAATATTTGCAGGAAATTTAAAATTAGTAATAATAAGAATAAAAAAAAAATTAAACCCAAAATTATAATTTGGAATATTTTTTTCCAAATTATAATATGACACAGTAATTTAGAATATTTTTATTAATTAAAAAGTAGTAATAATATAAAAGAAATAAAAAAAAAAACTTTAAGGAAATTAAAAATAATCAATTAATCAATTTATAAAATATAAGTAATTTTTACAAAACTTAACAATTTTTTATAAAATATTGAAGTTTGTAACGTAATATTTTGTAAATCATACAATTTATAAAACATAAGTCATTTTTATAAAATTTAGCACTTTGCTATAAAATATTGGGGTTTATAGTGTAATATTTTGTAAATTATACAATTTATAAAATATAAATTATTTTTATAAAATTTTACACTTTTTTTATAAAATATTGAGTTTTGTAGTGTAATATTTTATAAACCATATAATTTACAAAATATAAGCTATTTTTACAAAATTTTGTACTTTTTTTACAAAATATTGAGATTTGTAGTGTAATATTTTGTAAATTGTACAATTTATAAAATATAAGTCATTTTTATAAAATTTTGTACTTTTTTACAAAATATTGAGATTTGTAATATAATATTTAATAAATAGTACAATTTATAAAATATAAATTATTTTTATAAAATTTTGCACTTTTGTACAAAATATTAAAATTTGTAGTGTAAAAGTTTATAAATTGTACGATTTACAAAAAATAAGCTATTTTTATAAAATTTTGCACTTTTTTACAAAATATTCGAATTTGTATTATAAAATTTTATAAATTATAAGATTTATAAAACATAAGCCATTTTTATAAAATTTTATACTTTTTTATAAAATATTAGGATTTGTAGTATAAAATTTTATAAACCATTTTTATAAAATTTTGCATTTTTTTATAAAATATTAGGATTTGTAGTGTAAAATTCGATTTACAAAATATCAGTTATTTTTATAAAATTTTATATTTTTTTATAAAATATTAGATTTGTAGTATAATATTTTATAAATTGTACGATTTATAAAATATCACCAATTTTTTCAAAATTTTGTACTTTTTTATAAAATATTAATGTTTGTAGTATAAAATTTTGTAAATTATATAATTTACAAATACAAAAATTTTCACTTTTTTATAAAATAGTGGGATTTATATTATAAAATTTTATAAATTGTATAATTTATAAAATATGATCAATTTTTAAAAAATTTATAATTTTTTTACAAGATATTGGGGTTTGTAGTATAAATATTTATAAATTATACAATTTTGTTAAAATATCAATTTTTATAAAAAATTTCACTTTTTTATAAAATATTAGAGTTTGTAGTTTAAAATTTTACAAATTATACAATTTACAAAATATGACCCATTTTGACAAAATTTGTTACTTTTTTTATATATAATATTAGAGTTTATAGTGTATTATTTTATAAATAGTACGATTTATAAATTATTAACTACTGTTACAAAAATTTTTATTTTTGTTTATAAAATATTAAGGTTTGTAGTGTATTATTTTATAAATTAAAAAATTTATAAAATATCATCCGTTTTTCTAAATTTATTATTTATATACAAAATAATTGTTGTTTATTATTTATCATTTTTCAAAAGCATTTTTTTCAAAAGTATTGTTTTTATTAAATTTATATTATTATAATAATTTTATAAAAGGATAAAATCATATTACTTATGTATTATGATTTTTTATAACTTAAAAGTTATTTAAAAGTAATTAATAGTTATAAAATTCATGTTTTATTATTTTATAAGGGATTTTTAAATAATTTATGTTAATATAATTGTTCGAAATTTTTTTATATAAATTTTATATATAAAAAAGAAAAAAGAAAATCTTTTATATATTTCAATATTATTTATCATATAACATTTTATAAATTATATTAATATATCTCATATTCCTTATATTTTAAATGTAAATATAAATATTGTGACTTATAGTATATTATTTACAAAATGAAATTATTCATATAATACTATCAAAATTTTTAAAATTTCTCACTAATTTTTAAAATATATGTGCTCGTAGCGTTTTAAAAAGATAAATGAAAGACTTTACAAATATATCATATATTTTTACAAATTTTAACACTTTTTTTTTTGTAAAATATTAAGTTTTGTAATGTATTTTTTTTTTATTAATGTAAAGATTTACAAAATATTATCAATTTTTATAAAAATGTTTATTTATTTATTTTTTTTGCAAAATATTGAGTTTTGTATTATATTATTTTATTAATGAAAGGATTTATAAAATATTACTAATCTTTAAAAAAAAATTTACTTTTTTTGCAAAATATTGTGTTTTGTAGTATATTATTTTATTAATAAAAAATATTTATAAAATATTAACAATCTTTGCAAAAAATTTCACTTTTTACAGAAATATTGGGATACATAATGTATTATTTTATAAATGAATTACTTTACAAAATGTCACTATTTTTTGCAAAATTTTTCACTTATTTATAAAATATTGAGGATTTTAGTGTATTATTTTATAAATAACTTCATTTACAAAATATCACTCATTTTTATATTTTTGTATTTTTTATAAAAAATTGGGATTTGTAGTTTATTATTTTGTAAATTAATGAATTTAAAAAATATCAGTTATTTGTTTAAAAAATTTATAATTTTCAACAAAATAATTTATTTTTTTAGTGTATTATTTTGTAAATGAACCACTTTATAAAATTTCACTAATTTTTATAAAATTTTTCACTTATTTATAAAATATTGGGTATTTTAGTATATTATTTTATAAATGACTTCATTTAAAAAATATCACTCATTTTTATAAAATTTTTTATTTTTTTACAAAATATTGAGGTTTGTAATGTATTATTTTGTAAATTGATGAATTTAAAAAATATCAGCTATTTGTTTAAAAAATTTACACTTTTTACAAAATATTTTTTTTAGTTCATTATTTTATAAATTAATTGTAATATCTGCCATTTTTGTAGTGTTTGTATTAATTTTGTATATTTGAAGAATTAATCAATTTTAAATGTGAATGCTGAGAATTTCAGAAATTTTAATCTTTGCAGTTACAGGATTTTGTGAGATTAATTGCATGATCTTAAAGACATAATTTGGTAAAGTATAAAACATAAAAGTTGTGAGTTTATGTAATTTTGTAAAATGGTTTGACAAAATTTTGTGTGAGTGTTGAGTTATGTCTATTTGAGCAAGACTGGTCTGGTTGAGTGTTTCTGCAGAAAGTCACTGTCTGTTTGAATTTATTGGGAATGACTGAGATAGAATTAGCTAAAGATGTGCATGAAAAATGTTTCTTTGTGGGTTGTGATGATAGCTGTAAAATTTTAGAATTTTTAGATAAGTATATCTCAGTGGAGGGTGGTTTTTCTCAGGGTTGTTCGGATGGATTCTAAGGCAGTAAGTCTGGATGACTTTTGGAGAGTTACCATGATCTGTATGTTAGTCTTTATGATTTGAAATTTTGATATGTTGTGTCTCCGCATGTTTATTTTAAGTGGCAGAAAGAATTAGTAAGTTTGGTTATTTGTAGCTCATTTGCGAGCTGGTTAAGTGTAAGTTGTCCAGGAAAGGTTTCAACTTAGCAAAGTCCTGGTGTGGCAAGCCGGAAAAATGCGAAGTGACATTTTGCGAGCCGACAATGCGAAGTGGCGAAGTGAGATTGCCGAGGTGTCAATTGGCGAAGAGGCATATGCGAGGTGGCATGTGCAAAGAGGTTTGGCGAAGAGGTTTGGCGAAGAGGCATTATGCGAAGAGGGAATATGCGAAATGGCTGTAACACCTCAGCCTAGCCTGAACCAAATCTATATAGAGATATTCGGGGAGAGATTTTTGTTTTCTTAATATTGTGATGTTAATATGTATTTATGCATGTAATTGGTATTTATGCATGTTATTTGAATTAGTTTTTAGGCATAGAAATAGTTTAGAGGCTGCTAGGACTTAATCGACAAATTTTGAGTTTTTGGTGAACTGGGGGCAAAATGGTCATTTTTCACCCATCTGAATTTTATGGATTTAATATCATATTTAAAGAGAGAAAATTATTTAAAGACTTGAAAATGACCTTATTTTATTTATTTGAGCAGTAGTTTAAGAAATAATCTCGGTCGAAAAATCGTTATCGGCACGTAGCGCGATTTCAAGGTTTCGATTGCACTAAGGGTATTTTGGTCATTTCCTTTATAATATGGAGTTATCATGTGTGTGCAACCATATGGTATTAGTTTAGGCTTGATTAAATCTGACCGTTGGATCAAATGACTTTAAATTGGATGGTTAGATGAGTAGGTTGCAATTTAGCTAACCTAAGCTCAATGTATGGAATCCTTGCCTAAGGTTTGTGATTTGGTGCATCAAAAGTATGTGTAACCTACCTAAGTTGACTTTGGATTAGCCAATAGGATTAAAGTAAGAAGAATGGATGGTTGGATTGATATGTTTCACAAAGATTACTATAGAACCTAAACCATTGGATCAAACCTTTAATAAATGGATAAATATCACAATTTTCTTCTTCTTCTTCACAAATTTTCAGCCCAAAACCTCCATTGATGCAGCCTTGGTTCGACCAAACCTAGCACTTCCATCCTTTGATATTTTCTTCCATTTTTAAACACAAATAGCTAGTTTTTTTTTTTATCCTAAACACTAATCCAACCATAGAATTCAAAGGAAACTCCATTAAAGCCACCAAATCTCCATTTGAAGTTGTGAAGAACTTTGGGTAAGTTGTTGGTTTTTGAGTTTTATTGTTATAGAAAT
>CANXYC010042787.1:0-10694 GCA_948193065.1 Aleurites moluccanus
AAATGTGCAGAATTTTGATAATTTAAAAATGAGTTAGTGGGATTTTTGGAGTGATCAAGTGCTTTGTGCTCATTATAACCACTTTGAGCTCTATACATGCATCCATTGGATTTGGATGCACCAATACTCTATTCTATAGGATCTTAGTCACACAAATATGTACTAAATCCTTCTCCACCACTTTCTTTTACATCTAGGTCCTACAAACTTCCAACTAGCTCCCTCCCATTTACTTTCTTATACAATCAAGTCCTTTTTTTTTCTAACCTAATTAAACTATTTTATTTTATTTATCATCAATTTATTTTCCCAAATAATTAATTTACAATAAATTACACATGTAACACACATTTTAAATCATATAACACAATATTAATCAATCACTCATGTAAGCAAATTTAATTCAGTCTTATAATGCATGTAACTATCAATCACATTTAAATGCATCAAGTAAATCATATAACATGCAATGCAGTCAATAACACATAAACACATCAAATAAGTCATAGAACACATAAGGCAATCAACCCAGATAGACACTCCTAACTCCAACTAGGGTTTAGGTGTTAGGGTTAGGGTTTCCAACTAGGGTTTCTCCTAGAATATTATATTATTTCAAAGACTTAAAAAAAATCTCCACCTCGAACATCTCAATATACTCAAATAATTCAACAAATAAAATCTAGAGTTAAAAAACTCCCTTGTTTGTCAATTCCACATCCTGATGCTTTCCTTTTAGTAGAAATTGATGCCTCTGACTTGGGATTTGGTTGTATTCTTAAACAAAAATTACCTTATAGTAATCAAAAGTCTTTAGTTAGATTCCATTTCGGAGCATGGAATGATACACAAACAAAGTATTCTACAATTAAAAAAGAATTACTTTCCATTATTTTATGCATTCTAAAATTTGAGGATGATTTAGTTAATAAATTTTGTTTTATTATGCATTGATTGTTCAGTTGTAAATAAAAAAAAAAAAAAAAAAAAAAAAAGATGTTAAAATATTTCTTTCTAAATAAATCTTTGCAAGATAGCAAGCTATATTATATGCTTTTGATTTTGATATAGAATATATTAAAGGTTTTTCAAACTCTTTACCTGATTTTCTTACTCGTGAATTTTTGTGGGGAAAGACTTAGTTTAAAAAAATAAATTTTAGGAATATTTACTATAAAGTTTTTGTATTTTATCATATTATACTAAAAAGTTCATGTGTTTTCAAAATTATATTATAAAGTCCCTGTATTTTGGTTCCATTAAAATTTGATGTCCTTCTATTAAAATTTCGCTAAATCAATATAAAAAAATCCAAAATACCCATCATTTTCATTCTAATTTTCACTCTCATGCCATTGTTTTAATTTTACTCTAAACTTTCTTCTCTTGTTTCCCTCTTAAACACCAACCTCACTAACTTCATTCATAATAACAACTCAAATTTATTAGAATTCATAATAACAGCTTAAATTTTTATTACCTAGATACTCCCCCAACCTCATTTGAGTTGTTTCAAACCAAATCCTCCCACCTCCTTCCCCTTCGTAATTATCATCATTACTAGTGGTACCTTCTTTGCTCCCATAACTCCATGGTTAGAGCCAATATCTCCACCAACAACATAAAAAACCAAAAACCCTTGAAGCCCAATACAATTATCAACTAATTTCCTTATTTTGTTAAGGCACAAGTCCACAATCTCTTCTCCAACTACTAAAAAAATTATTAATTAATAGAAAATCCAATAAAACCCAGTACCATGTTTAATTTAAAGATCAAAGATCTCTGTGTACTTATGTAGTAGCCTCTTGCAAAATTATCGGCAGAATCTTGATCAATCATAGTGGGTTCCAAGTCCAAAGACATAGCGCGAGGGACATGTTTTTCAAACTTAGTTTCGTTGAAGAAGGTGTTGAAAGCATCATCTCCACTACAAATAGTTTTGGTTTTGAATCTCACTAAGATGTTTGGCTTTGAATTAGGTAAGATTCCATGAGAAACACAGGAGATTCCATGATAAGCACCAATCAAAGCATCATCAAAGCATTGATCGAAGCACCGATCTGTGTTTCTCTCCTTTGTTTCTCCTTATTCAAAGCATCAACTCCTGAAGAGAAGCATCGATGGAATTTTTCTCATGCATGATATCTGACAAATTTTCATTATTTGGAATTTCATCATTCCATTTCGATCTATGTATATGTTTTCCTTTTCCATCCAATTAAAGGACTCATTATTCAGAATGCAAGATATAATTAGCAAAAGCAACTTACAAAAATGTGATAAAACTATAAACCCAGATTGACATAAGTAAAGCCTCTCTATCCATGATAGTTAAATTGGAGAATCACAACACAAGTGAAGAAGAAGAAGAAGAAGAAACTCTCTCCCTACCTAAAGAAACAGACCCCAAAACCAAAACGAAAGAAAGAAAAAAAAAACCTAAAGGGCAATTTGCCATTTAGCCTCTCGGTCATCTTCTTCCATCATGGTTGACGGCGATGCAGAGGAGAGAGCTCCAGAAGCCAGTAAGTATTGGCTTGCCAGGTTCAAAAAGTAGCCGAGATCTTAGTAATTGTTGGAAAAACTAGTGGTGGTGCTGCGAGATCTTAGTGATTATTAGAAAAAGATGATATCGTCCATTAGAATTGTTATGAGATCTAAAAATGGGTTCTTTTGAGTTACTAGAAATAACAGAATCAATTTTAGGGTTTGGGTGAATTGGTTGTAGGAAGAAGAGGAAGGGGTATTTTAATAAATATTTTAATTAAAATTAACTTTTTGAGGGTTGACTGACGGAAAAAATAGAAAAAATGGACGGAAGGACCTTGTAGTATAACGTAATCAAAATACAAGGATTTTATAGTATAATTTTGAAAATACAAGGACTTTTTAGTATAATATAGAAAAATACAGGGACTTTATAATAAATATCCCTAAATTTTATACCCTTACTAAAAAATTTATTTAATGGGCACTCCCATTAAATAAAAAATTACCAACGACTTATATAGTAAAAAATCAGCCCTTATTTCAAATAAATTTTTGAATTATTCAAGTGCTTTACAAGTCTCATAATCCTCATCCAGTCAAATACCTATTTTTAGTCAAAAATCTACAATTCCTTATGTAGACAAGTCTTTATATCAAGTTATTACATTTTTAGAACCATAATATAATCAACAAAACAGTAATTTCCTCAATATTATTCATAGAACTTTTCCTTCCAATTTTCATTTTATTCCAAACTTTTTACAACAAACCCGAAAATTTTATGAATTTATTCTTGTTGATACCAATTCCATATAATTAGATAATAACTTTGATGGTAAAGAACCTTCAAAGCTCCTTTATTCAAAATGTAAAATCCTTCAACTTCTTACTTTAAGTGATTGGAACCACCACATATTTACTTCAAGAGCCTTCTCAAAACTCTTTATTCCAAATTCCTTCACTTGTCAATATTATAAAAATGCATGGTATTATATGTTTTATATTCACAATTTTACTCATTCATGGTTTATTCATTTCTACAAAAATATAAATACAATATTATCATCTTGGTTTCAAGAATGGTGTATGTATTTTGGTATAGTCAACAAATTTTTCCTCTAAAAATAAGTCAAGGTTTTGAATTATTTAGTAAAAAACTTAGTCAATTTATTTAGGATAAATTATTAACTTTCGCTGTTACTTTTGGAATTCCATAGATTCTCAGTTGGAATTACAAAATTAAATAACATTATCCTCCTCCCTTTGTCCTAGCTTTAATTAGAACTTTTTTATTAAATGGTGGCCTGATTGTTCTCCTAATCAAACCTGTACAGATGCAGTTCTTAAATGGCTTGATACAAAATGAAACACCTTCTTAACCCACAAGAGTATATATATATATATATATAATAAAAAAAATTAAAAGAATAAAAAAAATGAGATTACCTAAATAAAATTGTAACATCCCAGCAGACATAATAGTAGACAGTAGACAAGATGGACATATTGGATTATAGTAATGGATATGATATTCACTTAAGTATGAATAGGCTTAATTGATTACTTAAATATACAGAGAATGATAGAGTGTAGCACTCAGGAATTTTTGAACCTCAATTGGGTCACTTTTGTGATATTATCGCGAAAAATATCAGTGTTAATTACACTGCCCAGGGAAATAACAGTCCAACTAATTTAAAAAAAATTTACCCAGACTTAGGGGGATTAAGTTAGTTAATTTTATGTGAAATTATGATGAAAAAAAAAATAATTGAAAAACTTTTGGGAATACTGAAATTTTAAAAAGTGGCAAAATCGTAATTTATGGCGACCTTGGGGGCAATTTTGGAAATTCACTGTTTGGAATCCAAAATTGACCCAGAACCATTTTTAATAAATAGAGAAGCTCAAAATGAGCATTTCCATTTCCCGTACTGAAGGTTAATTCTTAATAGAATTAACAGAATAAATTACAGAAATCAATCGGGTAAAAGTGAGATTAAGGAAAGTATAAGGCCTTATTTGCAAAATTTGAAATTTTAACTTATAAAAAGCCCATTCTAGACTCTTCCACAGCATTTCTTCTTCTTCCCCATTTCACCTCCATGGATGGCCATCATTCAAGAAAATTTATCTTTATTTTTGTCAAAATTTTCAAGAAAATTCCAAGGAAAACTTAAACCCAAACCTAATTCTAACTATTTCCACCAAACTTTTCCTAGATTAATCAAAGAATTTAGAGTTCTTCATCATTATGATTTTGGCTATTTCATCTTAAATAGGTAAGGCTCCTAAACTTTAGTTTTTAATTGAATTTAAGAGTACTATAATTTAATTAAGTAGATAATTGATTGATTTGAGCTATGGAAGATAATGATGAACTAGGGTTTATATAGATTCTGAAATCTGATTTGAGGTAGTAAATTTTAGCTAGTATTCCGAAATTCTAATGAATGAATTTGAGGATGGTTAAAACAAGTTGCAGATAAATATGTTAGTTTGATGTCTGCAAAAGGAATTGATGAAATTCGAAGTGAGGAAAGAGTAATTGAACAAAAACTGTGGCTGGCTAGAATTAGATTTTCTAGAATTTTGCTATAGTGTTTTAATTATTTAGAACGATAGAGATAGAATTAGAATAAGTATTAAACATAAAAATTGTTCATTTATGTCTTATCTATAGGCCTATAAAAGGGTTTTTTAATTGTATTTTTGGTTTATGCGATATTGAGAAATAAGTATAGACTGTCAGAATTGACTGATAAACAAAATATAGGTTACAAAGTTCTATTGATATGAGGACCTTAGAGTCTTAATTAAGGAAAGTGATAACACATGAAATTTTTTTATTTATATATAATATATAAATGACTATAAAATGATTTTATAATTGGTTAAACACAGAATTAATTATAGTCATAGAAACAGGGTCTATTCGGATAGAGATTTTAGGACAGTAGTTAAATTTTGAAAATTTACTAATAATTGTACAGTGATCTAAATTATCTAAAATTTGGCTATGTTATAATATTATATGTCTATTTTTAATATGAAAAATAATTATAGTAATTGGTTAAGTATAGATTGAGATGTAGATAAAACAGTACAAACTGCCAGAATATGATTGCAGACAGAATGCAAGGCAGGAGGACTGGTTGTAAGACTAAGTTTAAATTGAAAACGTAAATTGTATAGTAATGGGTTTAATGTGAATTTTGAATATGTTAGAAACTTATATGTTAAGTTTAATTAGGATTAAGAATTGAAGCAATTGGATAATTATAGAAAGAGTAATGCTAAACAGAACACAGCCTGCCAATAAGGATTTCCATATAGGCAGAATTTAGAAATTTGAAGAATTTTTTGGAATTTCTTTAATACATGTTTAATAAATGTAATTTTATGTTAAACTAGTATCTAAATTGATATTAATTGGATATGTAAATTCAAGGAAGAATAAAATACATGATAAGTACTATAAGTTTTAAGGCTATAGAACAAGGAGAAAGGAATTGAAAATGTGTAAGTCATAAACTAAGGTGAGTTAACTATACAACTTTAAGCATATTCATTGCCATACCATGATTCATTGAATCCATATGAACTTTATTTCTTGATGACTAAATGATTCATGCTATAATTATTGATGAGCCAAGCCTAAGTTGAAAATCATTGCTATTAAACTTTCATTGAAGTTGAATTGCCTATTGAATTGTTTATCCCAATTTGTGATATGAATTTGATTGAATTCACACCATGATGACCTAATGATAATGCGCACCAAATGTTCACCTATATATATATTACAATGAATGTGATTGATTATCTACCTTTATACCAAAAATTGAAACCAATTATATGTTTATCGAAAGACATAGACATGTTTATTGATATGTATTGATTCTTTTGATAATAAGTCATATGTGTATAGCCATTGAATGATCCTTGCACTTTTATATTTTCACATGAATACTTGATATTGTTATTGTTCCCAATAACCTATTATACATATAGATTTGACAGAGCTTCCTCACCGATGGGGTAGCGGGTAAATACCGTCGGCAATGTGCACGTTGATTTATATGGAACCCTAGCTGGGAAGGGTTATCTGTCCTAGCCATAGGGCTTGATCAGCCTTATGTACATGATATGAGATTGATATGAGTTATATGTGTTCATGGCTCACTATCTGTCTTTTTTGCATATTTCTACATGTGATACTTATGACACCCTTATCTTATGTTACTTACCCTTGATATTTCTTACCCAATGTTATTTACCATTGTTATCACTATTATATGTACCATACACCCAAGGGCATTTGGTATGCAGATCACTAAGCTTTGATATATAATTTGATAACCTTTATATTTTTTTCATAATCGACATTACCTAAATTCTTATTGTACATCTTATATGTTATTTACCTCCTTAGTTTGATGCTTAATGATGTATATTAACTCACTGAGTATTTTTATACTCATTCTATAGTTGTTTATCATTTTACAGGTGTAAAATTGAGATGTCTATATCCAAGTCATCCTTTCTTCAACTTGGAAAATCCAGTGCTTTAAGGTAGAGATTAAATATTAAAAAGTCATATGTATAAATCTCTAGAGTTCCATGGTACTGTACATAGATAGACTAGTGATGTAAAAATATTATATGAATATTTGTTAATGACAGCCAATGTGAAGGATATTAATCGTAGTATGGAAAATACTTAAAGACTAATAATGATTAAATTGATGACAAAGATAATGATACTAAAATAATAAGGTCAAAATGTAACGTGACATAAGAAAAAGAAACATTATATGTACTTAGAAGTGTCATGAATATCTATTAAATTATGGAATTGGGGGTATAAGGATAGCAAGTTATTAGGAATGTAAAAAAAAAATAATTTTTGTGCAGGTTGTATAAATTTTGAAAGACACGGTTTTAGGTTAGGAATAACATTAAAAATACAAAGGAGACTCTGTCGAAATTTCTATAAAGTTAACAAGTAATAAATGGAATTTACATATTAATGAATGAGTTAAGAATGATTGATTGATAACTGAATTGTTAGCGGATTCTACGGGTTTCTGGTGACCTTAGGTCTACCCATGCCTTAGGACCGTCGCGTTTTAAAAGTGGGACATGACAAAAATATAGTGTCTATAATTATCCCTTTTATGAGTTTTCTGTTTAAAAAAAACATGATTTTGTAAAAAACAAAAAAAAAATAAAGATAAAAGACATATATTTTTGTAATACCCTAAGAAATGCTATGTCACGACCCGTTTCCAGATTGCGACAGTCCTAGGGCGCGGGAGATGCCAATGGCGACTGGCACCCGTAGAACCCAGTATCACATGCACAATCTATAAACCACAATATATTATCCATTTTAGTTAATTACTATCCATTCTGTTATTCTGTAATTCATTCTGTAATTTACTGCATTTAGCTGTAATAATCTATAAATCATATCATATAAATATCATATAACTCATATATCATCATAACATATATACATGTTCATTTCCTAGCTAACCCATAATGGAGCAGCTAGATAATGAATATCAAAATAATAATACAAAATATCAGAATATATATACATCAGTAATGCTGGCAGAAATCCCTGGATGACAGACGACAGGATTCTGCACTCTACTCCTCTCCTGAAATGGGTAACAAAGAAAAGATGAGTATATAAGATACTTAGTGAATCTATATGCATCATCAATAAACAGTAGGTAAATAATGGAGTAAGGATACCAATAGGATAGATACAGTATACAAAATCAATATCAGGTTACAGAATAGCCAAGAAATAGAACATAGGCTCAGTATCATATGGAAAGACAATTAAAGGGATGCATTGTATGAAATCATACAATCTCCAGTAATCAGTATGGACCATATGTGAACATATAGGTCTCCAGTAATATATCAATATCAATGAGCATAAGACTGATCAGGTCTTATAGCCAGGACCATAACCCCTCCTAGTTAGGGCATCAGTAATACAATGTGCATATTGCTGACAGTATTTTCCCACTACCCTGTCCGGTCGGTAGCTCTGTCAAGCCACATTAGGATCAATATCAAGAAACAACATATCAATGGATACCATTATGCAATAATGGCATCCTCCATATCAATAAGTCCAATATCAGTCAATCAATTATCATTAGGGTTCATGGCAATGTAAAAGATGACATATAAACAATGATACATGGTATGGTATTCAACAAAGACTTGGAACAAAAGTTGGCTCGACGACAAAAAATAGTAGGCCAATTGGCATGCCAACGTCACTAGCGACAATGGCATTCAAATGGTAGGCCTATGGAATACAAAACAATAGGCCAAAGACAAATGAACTAGGCATTTCATCAAACACATGGTGGGCATACAATGGCAAGCCAATAGGTTAGGTTAGGGTGCAAAATTGACTTGCCCAATTCAACCAATATCAAGCTACATTGTCAATAATAACATAGGCATCAAAGAAACAACATCAAAATGGATCAAATTGGCCATGAAAAACAAAGCAAAATATAAGGCAAGTGAATAGTAATACGGTTTCAGCCAAAGTGACATTTCCAAAATAGGTTTCAAATTCCAATTTCAACATAATAGACATGTTAAAGGATGCATAATAGACTCACCTAAGCTTCCAAATAGCCTTGGAAAGCTCACTTCCACCGAATTCCTCCAATTGAACCAAATAGCACAACTTGATTGCAACTTGTGTTCTACACCAAACAATCCATCAATTAGTTACCTATTCACATCCAATTAATATATTATAACATCCATTAACATAATCTAACACTAAATCATTAAACCCTTTCTTACAACTTCAATATAGCTAGGAAAATTAGGCATTTCTATCAATTAGCATCAATTGATGTAATGTAACACCATACCCATCAAATTCAACCTAAATAACACCTAATTAAACCAAAAGATTGAGCAAAACACATCCTTACCTTGAATTTGATGATCCACCCGAATCCTTTCTTCCAAATTTCCTAAGTTTCCTTTGCTCCTACTTGCAAATTGATGATGGAAATAGGTAGAACTAGGTTTAGGCTCAATTTTTCTATGAATTGTTTAAGGAATTTGATGAAGAAATGAAGAAAAATTGAAGAAGAAAATGGGGAAAAGTGGTTCAGCACCAAGAAGAGAAGAAGAAGAAGTTATCAAATTTTGCCTAAGTGTTGAATAAATAGAAAAATCATATTGGCAAATTGCAACTAACTCCTCCAACTTTCGTTAGTTACACTTTGGTCTAAAATCTTCTATAATTTATTTTGTCAATTTCGTCAAGATTTAGAATTCAAAGCGGGGAATAAATAAAATTATTTTAATTTATACTTATTTATAAAAATGATTTTAGAGTCATTATGTAACTCCGACGGATCAATTTCCACTATTCACCTTAAACTTCCATTTATTTATGATTTTACCATTGGTTACTTTTTCAGTGTTCCTAAATGATTTTTACTTCTTTCCTTTTACCAAAATTACACATGCATTATAGTGACCTTTTACCCTCAGGTCAACTTTAGAAATTCTTCTGTTGACCGGACTGCTAATTTCTCGGTAGTGCTCCAAACACCGCCGATTTCCAGAAAAGTAACTATTACGCTTTGTAACTGTGTCTTTATAATTATTTCCCATTATTTCAAGACTTTTGAACTGTATACTGAGAACTAAATCATGCATGTGAGTTAGGAATTTCTAGGGCATTATATTCTACCCACTACAAATAAATTCGTCCTCAAATTTAAATAAAGACATACCTCATTGTTGGAACAGGAATGGATATCTGCTCCTCATCTCCTGCTCACTCTCCCAAGTGCACTCCTCCATGGACTGATTCCTCCAGAGCACTTTAACCATCGGGATCTCCTTATTTCGTAGCTATCTGACCTATCGATCAATGATCTCCACTAGAAGCTCCTCATACGATAAGTCCTCACTGAGATCCACATCCTAAACCTCCAATATGTGAGATGGATCAGATATATACTTTCGCAACATCGAGATATGAAAAATTGGATGTACGTGGCTCATGCTAGGTGGAAGAGCCAATCTATAGGCCACATTACCAATCTTCTCAAGAATCTCAAACGGGCCTATAAACTTTGGTGATAACTTTCCTCTCTTCCCAAATCTCATAACACCCCTCATTGGTGAGA
>CANXYC010042792.1:0-46262 GCA_948193065.1 Aleurites moluccanus
ACAAACCCCATCTCTCTAACAAAATACCTAGATATATATATATATATATATATATATATATATATATATATATATATATATATATATATATATATATATATATATAGCTTTTATAAGTTTTTTTTTAAATAATAATAAAGAGAGCAGGGATCTGATTGGTTTAAATCAACTAATCAGACCTGTGTTCTAGAGAAACAAAAAAATTTCACAGAAGAACATAAAAGAAGGAGAGGAAAGAGAGAGAGAGAGAGAGAGGAGAGAGAAAAGGAAAGTTAGTCAATCTACCACCATCCGGCCATTGTCCCTCGACACCGCCCACACCAGGAGGAAGCTCTGCATTAATTTGGCCACGAACGGTCGCCAAAGCCAGCCACATGCACCGACATCGGGAAACGGGCCACTGCCACCATCCAAAGCAATTTTCGGTCGATTATGACATCCTTTTCTGGTGATTTCATCACAAATGCACTCGTATCGATTCAAGCTTTCTTTTGGCACCCATTTTGCCTTGATCGAAAATCGGAGCTCGGACAGAAAAAAATTCAGTCCGGGTCTTTTTCTGAAATTTTAGGCAATGTGAGTTTTTATTAACTGTAAAAATTATGTTTGATATTATGAAAATTTTTAGGGACCAAATTATAACTTAAATGTGGAGTTAAGAAACCGATTTAATTTTTGGTGGAAGAAATAATTTTTAGACTATCTTTAAATAAGTAAATAATTAAGGTATTTATGAGAAAATTATTTTTAGGTATTATGAGTAATATAAAATATAGATTTATGTCTATTTTTATGAAAAATAAATTATTTAGATACTAATTTAAATTATTGAATGAGAATTAAGGACTTAATTATTTTATCAGTAGGGATAATTATTTTATTTATGTTTGTTGTGAGCTTTAATTTGAGAATTGATAAAGAGGATGTGATGATAATTTATTGTAAGGCCCCCGGATGGGCAATAAATTGCTTGAATTGGAATATTTATGAGATGATATAAATTTATTGTTTTTCAGGGGGCTACGTCCTATTTTAGAGGAGAGTCTACCGAATTTTCGGTAAAATCATTAAGTTAAATATTTATATAATTAATTAGGATATCCATTAGTTAGTAATTAATCTATTCTTATTAATGATTTTCTTTAAATATTCCGAGTGCTTCCGCAGCGGGTCCTATTGGAGACAGGGACTGAGTACCTCCTTTTGTACTGTGAGTTGATATAATTTAAGTTAACAGTGTATTTGAGCATAGCATAAATATTAAATGTATGCCATCTTTACGCATATTTAATTATTATATTCTGCATTAGAAATTTTGATGCACATGTATGATTATGATGATAATTGATGTATTATGTTTGATTCTGTGTTGATGTGTTGCGATGAAAATAGAAGAATGTGGAATCCATCTATACTAACTTAGGTAATGTGAATCTTATGATATGATACATTATGATGGTATTTGATGAGACATGTTATAAAATGATTATGATGATATTATTACAGAGATTAGCTTGGTTAGAACTAGTCTCACCGTGACCCATAGATATGGATAAGAGAGTATTATGATGCCTGGTTCGAGCTAGACTCACCGTGGCCTTGTATTTGGATTTTTAAGAAAGCCAAGGGAAGGGGTCGACTCCCCATTTATGTTTGTGGATTATAGATGAATGATAGATTCCACTGACTATTTTCATCACGGATAATATATTTGGCCTGTTTTATTGATGATGAATTGTGTTATGACATTTCATATAGATAATTGTTGTCATGCATGTTTATTTAAATTATATTAGCTCCCTGAGTCGAATGCTCACCTATGTTCACTATTTTTCAGAGTAACTTCCTCACTTCTTCCTTCAAGATCAACTTTGCTTCCTTCTTCGCTGAGTACAGATATCTTAAGGTTATTATGTAATTTTATTATTTTTAGTACTTTCGCAATTACCAGTGTGTTAGTCATTTGTAATATTTAATATGTCAGCTTGTAGGTGAATAAATCCCCACTTATGATATGTCTATGATGTGGATTGCAATATATCAGGTTAATGTTTTGTTGGAGGATGTACCTCCATTTAATATTAAGTTATGTTATCTTGTGGGATATAATTAAATGATGTTCAGGTAAGGCTTGCTACGAGTTCCGATGGCATACCGCCTTCCCGTTCCCTAGCGTCGGTCATGATTCCAAGTCAGGGTTGTGACAAAGTTGGTATCAGAGCTATAGGTATTAAATGTAGTGATGAAAGTATGATGGAATGAGTTTTGTGGGACAGTAATTGCGGAAGAAATTAGGGTTTCAAATTGTCTTGGTTGAGTCTCTTTTGCCTTAATTATCAACATTAAGCCTTAAATTTTAATTATATCTAGTATGTTGAAGGTTATTATGTTATGATGAAATTAAAGTATAATTCTTTTATCATCATAATGGTCAACACAAAGAAGGAAAGCGAACACTAATGTAGAGGAAGATATTCCCGATGAGGCTTCTAATTAGCCCGTTACATCCAATACAACCAGGAGAGGTCAACCTAGGGTTAATAGGAGTGCTCCAGTTGAGGTTCATGGGCAAGCTCCTCTATAAATGGCTTATGGAATGGAGGGTTTTAATATGGCTACTTTTGTTTAGGGTGTAGCTGATTTTCAAGGAGCTATGGGTTCTTGGGCACAAACCATGTTACAACAACAGGAGACTGAAAATGCAACTAGGGTCCAAACATCCGTAGAAGTGGACATGTATCATTTCACCAAATTAGGACCACCTAAGTTTGATGGGACAGGGGATCCTTTTGAGTAATTGGAAATAGTAAAAAGAATGACATATTCCCTACACGTTTCAGACAAGCAAGCAATAGAGATGACTGGATTTAATTTGAGGGGATTTGCTGTAAATGACTGGTACAAGAATTATGTAAAGGATCGAGTAGATCAGTTGGCTTAGGGATAATTTTTTAATATCTTCATAAAATTTACAGTCCCTGATGTAGTGAGATTTAGGAAGATGTGTCAATTCGAGGGGTTAATGCAAGGGGGAAAATCCATAGAGGAGTACACTCAAACTTTTCTGGACCTTAGTTAGTATGCCTCCACTTCTATTCCAACTGAATAGATGAAAGTAGAGCGGTTTATAGCAGGACTAGATAATGCTTATGTTTCTTTAGTGGGGTTCAGTGGCTCATTTATGGAAGTAGTGGATAGAGCTCGCAGAGCTGAGATGAAGCTTTTTCTTGAAATAGCCGAAGGTAAAAATAAGAAAATTAAAGGGAATCCCCAAGCTAGTGGATCCAATTATTGCAATACAGAGTATGCTACAGAGACCCAGATGATGAGTACAACATTGTCTAGTCATACAGAGAAAAGAAGGAGATTAAGAAGGGATCATGGTAGGCATCAATCAGGGGGATCATCTAGATTTCAATAGAGTTATGGTGGCAGTGGTCAGAGTATGGGTCATAGCGGTTCAAGATCTGGAACTGGGGATAGTACTTGCAACAGATGTGGTAAGATGCATCAAGGTCCCTGTCATTTTGGTACTGATCAATACTATAAGTGTGGTCAACTGGGTCACTTTTCTAAGGAATGTCCCCAATTTAGAGGTCAACAGACTTATACCCGAGGACTTATAGCTAGTGTGGGTCAGCTTGCCTACTCTACTCCCTATGCTTCTCAGGCAGGTAGTTTTTTTGGAGGCCAGCCCAGCCTCGGTTCAGTAGGAAGAGGTTCAGGAGGTAGGATGGCTAGTAGAGGGCCCGGTCAGTCTCAAGGTCAAAGTCAGCTAGAAGGAGGACAAGCCAGAGTCTTTACCTTGACTCGTCAGGATGCACAGGCATCCAATGCAGTTGTTTCAAGTATTCTTCTAGTATGTTCTTTTGAGTCACGAGTATTAATTGATCCAGGTGCTACACATTTATTTATTTCTCCTAGTTTGGTTGTGAAGTTGGATAGACAACCAGTTGCTTTAGATTGTCCCTTATCTATTACTACTCCTATGAGTGAAACATTAGTTGTAGATATGGTTTTTCCTTTATATTCCATTACGGTGGAAGGGAGAGAACTTTTAGCAGATCTCATACTGCTAGATGTTATAGACTTTGATGTTATTTTAGGAATGGATTAGTTAGCTTTTCATTTTGCCTTTGTAGATTGTAGAAATAAGAAGGTGATTTTTCGTAGGATTGGTGATGTGGAATTTAATTTTAAAAGAGACCGTACAATTGCTCCTTACAATTTAATATCAGTTAAGAGTGCCAGGAAGATGTTAAGATATGGATGTTAAGGTTATTTGGCTTTGTTTAGAGATGTGACAGCTGACGTGAATATAATTGACAATGTGCCGATTGTTAATGAGTTTGCTGATGTGTTCCCTGATGAGTTGCTAGTATTACCTCCTGATAGAGAGATTGAATTTTGTATAAATGTGATACTGAGTATCGAGCCTATTTCTATGCCACCATACAAGATGATACCTACTGAATTGAAAGAATTAAAGCAATAATTACAAGAATTGTTAGATGAGGGTTTTATTAAGCCTAGTACATCACCTTAGAGTGCTCCAGTACTTTTTGTTAAAAAGAATAATGGTTCTTTACGGCTCTGCAGTGATTATAGACAACTTAATAAGGTGACTATTTGTAATAAATACCCCTTCCTTGGATTGATGATTTGTTCGATCAATTTCAGGGAGCTAAATATTTTTAAAAAATAGATCTGAGATCAAGTTACCATCAATTGAGGATTAGGAGGGATGACATACCTAAGACATCATTTAGGACCATATATGGCCATTATGAGTTTTTGGTGATGTCATTTGGGCTTACTAATGCACCAGCAGCTTTTATGGACTTGATGAATAGAGTATTCAGACCATTTTTGGACCGCTTTGTGATCGTTTTTATTGATGATATTTTGGTTTACTCCAAAAGTGAGGAGGAATATGTTTGGCATTTAAGGATGGTGTTGCAGACCTTAAGAGAACATCAGTTATATGCCAAATTTTCTAAGTGTGAATTTTGACTAGACAGTGTGGCTTTCTTGGGACATGTTGTATCTAAAGATAGTATTCAAGTGGATCCTAAAAATATTGAGGCCGTAAGTAACTGGTTAAGGCCGACCACAATAACTGAAGTTCGTAGTTTTCTTGGTTTAGACGGATATTATCGCCGCTTTGTGTAAGACTTTTCTGGAATTGCAGTACCTCTTACAAAGTTGACTCATAAGAATGTCTGGTTTCAGTGGACCAATGCTTGTAAGGAAAGTTTTCAAAGATTGAAAGATTGCTTGACATTAGCACCTGTACTAACCTTACCTTCGGGTATAGGTGGATACACAATATATTGTGAAGCTTCGAGAGTGGTTCTTGGTTATGTATTAATGCAGCATGGTAAAATAGTAGCTTATGCATCAAGACAATTGGAGAAGCATGAACAAAACTATCCTACCCATAACTTGGAAATGGCTGCGGTGATATTTGCATTAAAGATATGGAGACACTATCTGTATGGAGAAACATGTGAAATTTATATGGATCACAAAAGTTTGAAATACATTTTTTAGCAACGGGATTTGAATTTAAGTCAACAAAGGTTGATGGAACTATTAAAGGATTATGATTGTAGTATTCTCTACCAACCGGGCAAGACTAATGTGGTTGCTGATGCTTTGAGTAGGAAGTCGTCAGGTAGTCTAGCTCATATTAGTGTTGAAAAGAGATCGTTGGTATAAGAATTGCACAGATTGGTTGATACGGGAGTACTTATGGAGTTCCTAGAGAATAGAGTGCTCTTAGCTCATTTCAATGTTTAGTCAATCTGATTGGACAAAATTAAAGTCGCTCAAATGCGAGATCCACAATTGAGGAAAATTTTCACCGGAATTCAAGAAGATAAAGTATGAGCTTTTGTAGTAGATATAGATAAGACTCTCCGATATGGTGTTAGATTGTGCATTCCTAACGTGGATGGTTTATAAAGAGAAATTATGGAGAAAGTACATCATTCAGCTTATAGTGTTCATCCTGGATCAACTAAAATGTATCATGACTTGAAAAGCACATATTGGTAGAGTGGTATGAAAAGGAATGTAGCAGATTATGTATTTAGATGTCTAGTTTGACAACAAGTTAAACTAGAGCATCAGAAACTATCAGATCTTCTTCAACCACTACCAATACCAGAGTGGAAGTGGGAACAGATTACAATAGATTTTATTGTTGGACTACCTCAGACTTCTTTTAGGTTATGATTCTATATGGGTGATAGTTGATAGATTGACCAAGTCAGCCCATTTTATTCCAGTCAAGGTAACTTATTCGATGGCACGATTATCGAGATTATATTGGGAAAAGATTATTTGTTTGCATGGAGTTCCGGTCTCCATCGTGTCTGATAGGGGTACACAGTTCACATCTCAATTCTGGAAATCATTGCAGGAAGCCATGGGTACTAGATTGGATTTTAGTACAACTTTTCACCTTCAGATTGATGGTCAATCTGAGAGAACTATTCAAACCCTGGAGGATATGCTTCGCATGTGCGTTTTAGATTTTGGAGGATAATGGGATTGACATCTTCCTTTAATTGAATTTGCGTATAACAATAGCTATCACACTAGCATCGAGATGGTACCATACGAGGCTTTGTATGGCAGGAAGTGTAGATCCTTGATGTGTTGGAATAAGGTAGGAGAAAGTAAGATAGCAGGACCATATTTAGTGCAAGTCATTTCAGAAAGGATTTCAATAATCAGAGAAAGATTGAAAACTGCTTTTAGTAGGCAGAAGAGATATGTTGATCCGAGATGATGACATGTGGAATTTTCTATAGGAGATATGGTATTCTTAAGGGTTTCTCCTATGAAAGGTGTGATGAGATTCAAAAAGAAAGGAAAGTTGGCACCACGATACGTTGGTCCTTTTGAGATAATTAAAAGAATTGGTGCAGTTTCTTATCGATTAGAATTGCCAAAGAATTTTTCTCATGTTCACCTAGTCTTCCATATCTCCATGCTAAAGAAACACATTTCTGATTTTTCTCATGTACTTCCCACACTAGAAGTTAAGATTAGCGAGAATTTTTCTTATGAATAGCAACCTGTGGCTATAATTGATACTCAAGTTAGGAAGCTCCACTCTAAGGAAATTTGAATAGTAAAATACTTTGGAGAAATCACACGACAAAAGAGTATACTTGGGAGATGGAGCAAGAAATGAGAGAGTAGTATCCTCATCTTTTCACAACTTGATTAAGGTAAGTTTTTTTTTTTAATTCGATGACGAATTTTCTTTAAGGAGGGGAGAATGTAATATCTAAAAAGAAAGACCAAGCTGGGAAAGAGAGAGAAGAGAGAGAAAAGGAAAGTTAGCCGATCTACCGCTGTCCGGCCATCGTCCATCGACACCGCCCATACTAGGAGGAAGCTCAGCCCCGGACGACTTCACCAGTGTAAATTCAGCCACGAACGGTCGCTGGAGTCGACCACACTTATCAACATCAGGAAACGGGCCACCGCCACCTCCGAAGCAATTTTTCGGCCAATTCTGACATCCTTTTTAGACGATTTCACCATCATTGCACTCGTCTCGGTTTAAGCTTTCTTTTGGCACCTATTTTTCCTTGATAAAAAATCGGAGCTCAGACCGAAAAAATTTCAATCCGAGTCTTTTTCTGAAATTTTAGGTAAAGTGAGTTTTATTAACTCTAAAAACTATATTTGATATTATGAAAATTTTTACGGACCAGATTATAAGTTAAAATAGAGTTAGGATACCGATTGAATTTTTAGTGAAAGAAATAATTTTTAGACTTTTTTTAAATAAGTAAATAATTAAGGTATTTATGAGAAAAAAAATTTTAGATGTTATGGGTAATATAAAATATAGATTTATGTCTATTTTTATGAAAAATAAATTATTTAGATACTAATTTAAGTTATTGAATTAGAATTAAGGACTTAATTATTTTATCAGTACGAATAATTATTTTATTTACGTTTGTTGTGAGATTTGATTTAAGAATTGATAAGGAGGATGTGATGATAATTTGTTGTAAGGTCCTGGATTGGCAATAAATTGCTTGAATTGGAATATTTATAAGAGGATATAAATTTATTATTTTTTAGGGGGCTACGTCCTATTTTAGAGGAGAGTCTACCGAATTTTTGGCAGAATCATTAAGTTAAATATTTATATAATTAATTATCATATCCATTAGTTAGTAATTAATCTATTATTATTAATGATTTTCTTTAGATACTCTGAGTGCTTCCACAGCGGGTCCTATCGGAGACAGGGACTGAGTACCTCATTTTGTATTGTGAGTTGATATAATTTAAGTTAACAGTACATTTGAGCATAGCATAAATATTAAATCTATGTCATCTTTATGCATATTTAATTATTACATTCTGCATTAAAAATTTTGAGGCACATGTATGATAATGATGATAATTGATGTATTATGTTTGATTATGTATTGATTTGTTGCGATAAAAATAGAAGGACGTGGAATCCACCTATACTAACTTAAGTAATGTGAATCTTATGATATGATACATTATGATGGTATTTGATGAGATATGTTATGAAATGATTATGATGATATTATTACAGGGATTAACCTTGTTAGAGCTAGTCTCACCGTGACCCATAGATATGGATAAGAGAGTATTGAGATGCTTGGTTCGAGCTAGACTCACCATAGCCCCCGTATTTGGATTTTTAAGAAAGCCAAGGGAGGGGGTCGACTCCCTATTTATGTTGATGGATTATAGATGAATGGTGGATTCCACTGACTATTTTCATGATGGGTGATATATTTGGCCTGTTTTATTGATGATGAATTGTGTTATGATATTTTCATATAAATAATTGTTGTAATGCATGTTTATTTAAATTATATCAGCTCATTGAGTCGAATGTTCAGCCCTGTTCACTATTTTTCAGGATAACTTCCTCACTTCTTCCTTCAAGATCAACTCTGCTTCCTTCTTCGCAGAGTACAAATTTCTTAAGGTTATTATGTAATTTTATTACTTTTAGTATTTCCGCAATTAACGGTGTGTTAGTCATTTGTAATATTTAATATGTCAGCTTGTGGGTGAATAAATCCCCATTTATGATATGTCTATGATGTGGATTGCAATATATAAGATTAATGTTTTGTTGGATGATGTAACTCTATTTAATATTATGTTATGTTATGTTGTGGGATATAATTAAATGATGTTCAGGTAAGGCTTGCTATGGGTTCCGGTGGCATATCTTCTTTCTGTTCTCTAGTGCCGGTCATGATTCCAGGTCGAGGTCGCGACACTACATTTGATGATATATCCTTTTGAGTGAATTGTCTCATTCCATATATGATGAGATAATTTATCTCCATTTGGATGTTCTATTTAGAGTAGTTGTGTTATTCTATATTTGATGATGCTGCTTAACAAAATTTGAACTTGACAATTGTAACATTTCACATAAAAATATGAAATGATTCTTTTGAAAAGAAATTGTTTAGGTCTTGTTCTTATAAAGAAACTTAACATTGATGCTTATTGTTATTGACATTGATGCATATTATTATTGACATTGATGTTTGTTGATATTGATGTTTAATTGACATTGATATATGATTATTTTCAGTCATTATGATATTGTGCTAAATTATTTTGAATGAACTAAACACTTTAAATTGTTACACAAATGATTGAATTCACATGAAATTCATATTTGATAATTTAGAGGAAGTGACGAAAATGGAAGAGCAAATATTGATTTGAGTCCTGAAGAGAATGATATACTTGATAGATAATTTCTCTATAACTATGAATTGTGGGGAACTATTATATTTTCTTCCAGTTGAATAAATAGTTCACTTGCATGTGAAATTGCATATTTTGATTGAGTTTAGTTAATTTCTAAAACTCTATTTTGGTTCACTTATTAGTAAAATCTATTTGTTTGAGTTTAGTTAATATCTAAAACTCTGTTTTGGTTCACTTACAAGTGAAACCTATTGATTTTTTATTGTTTGAGTTTAGTTTGTTTTTAAAACTCAAAATATGCTTAAAGAATTCATATTTTGAGTATTGAATTTTTTTGTAATATGATGAATTAATATTTTGATTTGAACATTATATTATCTATTTATTGGATTGTATTATACATAGAATATAGGAGGAGATTGTTGTGTATATTTAATATAATTCTAAATATGTTCTAATATAAGTCCTATAGATAATGGACCTTTATAGTGGGTCTATATGGGAAAGAGCCTATTAATTGGTAAACTCTAGCATATCCCTATATATATATTAACTGGAGGCAGTATACTTGATATTCCAAACTAAATATCTTGAGTGTATTATTTTAAGCAATCGCATATACAATTACTTACCTAAAGCCTTAACAGTTAGTTGGTAGCTGGTGACTGGTGACTGTTACCTAATAGTTGATTGTTATAGGTATTTGATAAAATTATTATTAGTTGTTAACTATTACTATATTAAATGACTATTAAAAATAAATATTAATACTTACTTTTTTTATTTAAATATTATTTCTAAAAAAATAATTTAATATTTTTAATTAAAAAAGCATGAACTTTTTAAAAAAAAACTTCAATTTAAAATTTTTGCAACTAACAATTGTTT
This sequence comes from Aleurites moluccanus, assembly GCA_948193065.1. Taxonomy (NCBI): domain Eukaryota; kingdom Viridiplantae; phylum Streptophyta; class Magnoliopsida; order Malpighiales; family Euphorbiaceae; genus Aleurites; species Aleurites moluccanus. Next base: position 10,642 of record CANXYC010042792.1, read on the forward strand.
AATTACTTAACAACTATCTAATAACTAACAATTGTTAATAACTAAATACTATTATGTAGCTGTTGGAAATAAAAAAACTAACAACAATATCAAAAAATTTTGTCGAACACTTATTTAGACTTGTTAAAAGACAAATAAATATGATAGCTCGTCCTTGTTTATGAGAGATGCGTTTTTCGTATTTATAAGAATATTTTTATTATAATATTTTTTGATTTTGATTAATAAAACTTATTATTTCTTCTAAAAAAATAATTTTTTCATTTTTGTTTTATTTATATTAATGTATATAATAATATTTTTATTATTTTTTCAGTTAGACATATATAGTAAATTTGATTTATATATTCAAAATCATTAAAAGATAATATTTGAGGGTAATATTAAAAAAATTATATAAATAAAAACAAATATATATGATAAAAATTTAATTTAATATTTAAAAAAAAATTTAAAACAAAAATTCAGCTTGTGTTGTTTGTGAATCCAATCATGTAAAACTCTACGTGGCCCTCTTGGGTGATGTGAAATAGAGCAAAATAACAAAATAACAAAGTCTAGGGTTTCTGCAACTGCAAGCACTATTAATAATTAATGCCAAAACTTGTAAATTTTCATCCACCATGAATCTATCCACCACGACTCTCATCGAAACGACACCATTCTTAATAAAAACGACCTGTACTTTCCCAAAATCTAAAAGTGTGGTTTCTGGGTCATCTCCATATGCTGTTAGATTTCCCCTAACCTTGACAACCAAATGTTCAAGAGCTGATGTTCCTTCAGCAGCACCAGCAGCCGAACCTACGCACTCTTCTTCTTCTTCATCTTCATCTCCTGTAATTGCTGCTTCAAGCATACCCAAGTTGCTGGCTGTAGAGGAGGACATAGAGAAGGTGATTTTGGAGTGTTTTACCCAATTTGCTTCAGTAATTGTATTAAATTATTTATTTCGAAATTATTTGTAGGTTATTTATCGGTGCCGATTCTTGGCAATACTTGGGGTTTTTGGATCTTTGATCGGATCATTATTGTGTTTCGTCAAGGTACACTTCCTGAAACTCTGCATTTGATGCCAAAATGGAGAATTTATAAAAGCTTTGATGTTTGAAAAGCTACTTTTTAACTTGTAAACTTTGGAAAATTATAAAATTGCGTTTTTGCTTCTCCATGTAGTCAAAATTTCATACCTGAACATGAAATTTTTGTTTGTCAATTTCCAATAAAAATTTTGTAGGAAATAATGCCTAATATATATTACATTCTTACTTTGATATGCAGGGATGTAGTTATGTTGTGTCATCTTTCATGGAATACTTTATGAACCGTGCCAAAGTTATTATATTGCTGGTCGAGGCCATAGGTGTGTGTTACTCATTTATTATAATATTGTTGATTCTGCAGTTCTCGTTTCGAGTTTGCTTGAACTTATAATTGTATAATTTGCTATTTCTTCTAGCTGGATGAATATCTTTTGTATATTCAATTTTATTGCTGATAAATAGACATTCTACTAGATATGGAAACTGAATTTGTTCCACCACAAAATAGAGCATCTAGATTGAACCATTGTTTCCTTTGTGTACTCAATATTGGATTTATAGGACACTTATGTCTGTCTGTTTGTATATGCTTTTGAAGGCCAGGTTCATGCTGTACTACAACTAATTAAAATGTCTTGTGGAAAGATCTTAGGAAATTTAAGGAAGTTTGTTTTGTTATAAGAGAATGTTTAAACTTGTCTTTTTTGTTTTTGTTGTGGGCTAGAACTTATCCCAAGCTAGGTAAAAAGAACAAGGGACTTCATTGGTGATAGGCTTTATCAGCCTGCCAAGCCAAATGTCTCTACTAAGTACTAATCCCATTAGTTAAGTACTAATCCCATTAGTTTTCTTTGGTACTTGTTATTTGTTTTTCCCCTTTCATGAAATTCCATTAAAGGATGTCAAAGGTATTTCATGCAATAAAAATGGTAGTGATAGGGAGGGAATACCTATCACCTATGCACATATATGATGGATATAACAATATAGAAAAATAGAGTGTGAGTGAAACTTGTTGCTATGACATGATTTAACTATACAATACAGGCACATACATATATTAAGAAATGTGACAATATGGGGGTACGCCTGTGGGTATGAAAAACACTAGCACATGTACCAATTCTCTTGGCATCATTGGCTTAGAGCAAGTAGGTTAAAAGCAAAGAAAGGAAAAGGAGAGAATGAAACCTTGCTAGGGGGTGGGGACTTTTAAAATAAGGGGCTCCTATAATTTAAGGTTTTGGAGGGCTCTTCTATGTTAAATAAAGAAGGGATGATCTTGGATCTTTTATTATTTAATATGTTTGTTGATGTGTGGCTGATTTCTTTATGGCAGTTACAATTAGATTGTATTGGTAAATTGATGACAATGCTGCTTTCTGTTTATCCTTATTCTACCTTCCCTCTCTAGTATTTCCCATGCTGTCATTTTTCTGTTTTGCATTTGCACTGAATTTTTTGTATCATCGAATCTTTTTTTTTTTCAATCATCAACAGTTGAAACTATTTATTGGCAGTATAGCTAAATTATCAGAAGATATCGCCCAAAACTAGTTAGAATGGAAACAAAGAATCCATATAGTTGACCCCAATTAATTTTGGAATTCAGGCTAAGTTGCGTTGAGTTGAGCTGAGTATAGCTAAATCTTGATGCTCAAATAGAACTTAAAAGAAAATGTCATATCTTAGATGTTAACTGTGGTATTTACTTGAGCTGAAACCTCTGCACCGGTTATTTTAAGAAGTGCTTTAAATAATGCTCGACATAGAGTTCCATTCTAGCAAAAGAGCATTTCAATAGTGTACAACTGTGATTTTTTGCATTGGTTTGCAACAAAACATTAGCCTGGGATGATCATCCTGTGAAGGGATCACAATTAAATAAAGGTGGCAACTATAGTTGATAATCAGCTTGATCGACAAGTCACTACTATTTGGAATAGCAAATTATATATTGGATTGACATTCATTTTCTGGTAAAGTTCATCATGTGGTTTTATGTTTTGCTTGTTAAATAATAACATATAATTCTTCCTGGTCCGTGTCAAAATCTCTCAATCAAGCGACTGATTACCATTTTATTGCATTTTCAGATGTGTATCTTTTAGGAACAGTGATGCTGGTATTTGGAATGGGTCTCTATGAGCTTTTTGTTAGCAATCTTGACACTGCGAAGTTGTTATCAGAAGAAAAAGTACCTCATAGATCGAATTTATTTGGATTATTCACCTTAAAGGTATGTCAGAATTTTCTCTAGATTTCAAGCAAATTTCACGCTTAAGTGAATCCTGTAATTTAATGCATTTACTGCTCTTTAGAATTGGCTGCGTTTTGGTGATAGGCAGTACTCCATGCCACATCTAAGTTTGCTTCATCTTTTTATTTTATTTTATTTTTTTATTAAAAAAGTTTTTATCATACTCAGGAACGGCCCAGATGGTTAGAAATAAAGACTGTAAATGAGCTAAAAACCAAGCTGGGGCATGTGATAGTGATGCTTCTTCTGATTGGTTTCTTTGAAAAAAGTAAGACGGCAGTTATACAGAGTCCCATGGATTTACTTTGCTTCTCAGCTTCTGTCTTCCTATGCTCTGGTTGCCTCTACTTACTAAGTAAGCTCAGTGACTCCAAATAATATGTACATAATTTTTTTTTTCATGGCTAGAAAAAATTGAATGATAATGTGCATATATATATATATATATATATATATATATGAAATATTATGTATTAAGAACTATTGTTAACAAGTATATATGCATATCTATATATAAGCTGGTTATCTGTACTACACTTTAAACAAGGCATTTAGAGTTCGGACCCCAAATTAATGTTGATTGCAGGAATTGGTTATTGCATAACTTGGTTTTTTAATTCAACACGCATATGATACTTTTGCATGAACCGAAGATTTTGAGTTTTAATCATTTTATTTTATTTTTTACTTTTTCTTTAGTCTTTTCTAAATAAAACAAACAAAACAAATAGATTAGCTGAGCTCCACTGGATAAGTCTAATTTAAGAGGCTTCTTCTAAATGAGATGTAGATTCTTCTTAGTGCAAATTGACATGAAGTTCTAAAAATATTATATTGAAAAAAAAAAAAAAATCGAGGCATAGAACAAAAACGGGAGCAGGCAAAGGGTATTTCCAATTGAAATTCTTGGTGGCTTATTAATTCGAGGGTAGACTGTCACAAGTAATGAGGGTAAAATTGGAAATTGAATTAAAAATTCAAGAACAGTTCCTTCATGAAGTAGAAGATGAGAAATTAGTCATTGCTCCAGAAAATTAGTGCACTTTGCACTTGCATTAGAAAAATAAAAAGAGATGTTAAAAGAATAGTGGAATATATTGCACCTGTTAGTTTATTGTGGGAAGCGAAACTATACTCGTCAAAATTAGAATCAAATAGTAAATTAATTAAACATAATTAAAAAATTGTATTTGAATTAAAAAAATTCAATATTTAAAATTGAAAATATGCTAATTGAACCCAAAATCACAATTATTACATATAAAGGATGTTAACAAAAAATCTATACCTTTCAATGTTTATTATTGTGGTAATTTATTCATCTTTTTCCATCTTCCCATTTATAAAGGTTTGCATTTTTTATTTATTTGGTTAAAATTTATCGTTATCTCTGAATTTAACCTTTTGTTTCATTACTATTCCTAAATTTCAATTTTTAACAATAAAGTCCCTCAACTTTAATCTTTAAATAATAAAAGTCCTTTTCTAAAATAAATTAATATTTAATTACATTTTAATTCCTAAAAATTAAAATGTTTTTCATCTTGGCCTAAAATCGCTTTAATTTGTTAGTTTATAAATGAGATTTTTAGAGAAAACTCATTAGTTTTTGGAAGAGTGTATAACAAAATTAAACACTTTTCGGTTACAAAGAGAAGAGATCATCCCTTGATACATTGAGAATATGCTTGTGTATGTGAAAAAGTGAAGTATAGGGATGAAAAGCTTAGAATTGATTCTTTTTATAGAAATACTCTTTTAAACAATTATATAGCCTATAAATATTGTGGTGTATATGACATTATTGATTATCTTGAAGAATAATATTCTATTTTTGCTTAATTAATAATTATAGATTCAGATACTCTCTTGGTAACATCTAAAACCTCTAGTTGGAGTGAAAATTTTGAAAAAAATTATTTAATTTGGAAAAAATTACAGTTAGAAGAATTAACTTCTTTCTTACTCTCCATAAATTTTGTCATAAATTAGACAGTTGGGAAGTAATTTTAGAAAGACGTGATATGATTGAAAATAACCCCAACACTAGTAATTCATGATAAATATGGGGAGAGAGAACAAAGATGAGAGTATCAATTCGAATCCATCAAGATTGATTTCATTGCAGAACATTCACAATGAAATGAGCCTTTTTTTTTTTGAGAAATTGCATGCAAAAGGAAACCTAGGCAATTCATTAAAACAAAAGAAATGTTTAGCAAAAGTAGGAAAATTGGTGAATGAAAGACTCGATGCTATTGAGCAAGAAAAAACTTTGAAAATACTAGTTGGATCCTCCAAGCCTAGTTCTGAAAAAGAAATCTTGCAATTAAGGAAAGAAAAAATGGTTCATTATATTGTAGACACTGGTGAGAGAGCTGCTAATCAAGAAAGTAACAAAGATGCTAAGGACCTTAGTAAATCTTTAAGTCTAGTAGAAGAAACTCCTTTACACTTAGATGATAGAACTTTTAATGAGTTTCTTGCTACGAAGAGGGCTAAGTATAAACCTAATTATTACCATAAGAAAAAGCCAGAGTTTCATCTAGGGATAATTCATTAAGGCCAGTTATCACCCCGACAGCTTTTCTAAACTTAGATTGTGAAAAGCATGTGTCTGAGAAAATAGACGAGTGGATTACCATGATTAGATTTACAACCAAAGTTGGTAGTTACTCAACTGAGGTCACTTACGAGTTGTGCAAAGCCATCATGGTTGGCAATGCTAAAATTTTTTGGGATCAGCTAGTTATGCAAACCTTCATAAGAGATGAAATTAGAAAAGAAATTCTTGTAGATGAGGTTCTAGCTATCATCGTAGATGTCCTAAAAAGAGAATTTTGTGATTTCTTAATATCAACAGAGTCTTTATAAAGAGAACAATCATTAATGACATTGATGAAACTGCAGATATGTAACATGTGTTATTTTGACAATTATGCATATGAATTCCAAAAATATTATTATAATTTGGATCTTAATGCTCAAAATTACATATCAATATTATTTTTTACTAAGCTTCCATAAACATGGTCGGAAGTAGCAAAGAATGCTTATCAACTCCTCTTAGATGAAGATAAAGTTGTTGATGGTTTAGGAGAAAAGATACAGCCGGTAAGGTATGCCACAAGAAAGGCATGTACTGAACTCTAAGTAAGGCAGGATGTAAAACATCTCTCTTATTTCAATAAGAGTTATTGTTCTCAGATCGAATATGTTCTTGGTAGATATGTATGTGCTGCAAGAAATGAAAAGGGGATAGAAAAAAAATGAAACAGGATGTTCTTCTTGTCATACCAAAAAGAGAAAATTGAAAGGATATAGAAAATGAATAATATCAAGAAGTGATATAAACAACAAGAAGATGTCTAGTAAATCTTCTAGGTTTATTAGGAGAAGAACAAATCTAAGGGATAAAGACAAAATAGAACCTTTTAGAAAAAATATGGTAGACCTTCTAAGTGTCCGCAAGGAAAACCTTTTAGTAGTTGTTCATGTTACTGGATTTGTGGATCTAAAGACCACAAAGAAAATGCTTGTCCGCAGAAGAATAAGTAAAAAAAAAAAAAATCTTAGAAGAATTTTCTTTGAAGATGAGAATCTAGTCTATGAACCAATAAAAGAAGATGAATATTTTGATAGATTCTGAAATAGATTTAGTTTATGAAGTGGTTTCTAAATATGAAATTGATATAGATGAATCTGATCTTTGGTAACCCAACTATTCACAATAAATACAATAAAAAGGGCCCATGGATAAAGAGATGATCTCTTTGGATATTTCTCTAGTACAAGAGGAATCATTCCAGTACGATGATCCGTCTAGAAGTTGCTTAGAATTGAAATTTCCAAAGGTAGACATCAATACTATATATAGTAAATCCAAATTTAATTTTAAATTTATAGTGGTTGTCTCCCAATCTGAATCGACGGCTCAGGTTTCTAATACAAAATTAGAAACGTTAGACGTACCTTTGATCAACATCCAAAAGATAAGAGAAATGGTAAATAAATCAAAAGGTACATATCAATACATTCATATTGGTTTTGTCTAGATATGACTTATACCGCTATTCAATTTGCCAGCAGATAGTCCTGTGATTGTAGCTATGTTAGATAAAAGGTGGAACCTATTTTAAGATCAACTAATATCATGTGTCCAAACTAACCTAGTCAATGGTCCAGTTTGGTTTCAGACTTATCCCAATTGTATAATATCTTTGAGTGATAGGTGTTTGGATAATTCATTATCATTAAGGATTAAGTCTATGAATATAAATAAAATGAATTCTCAGGTTAGTATTTAGCGTATCACACTAGGATGGTTTTCAAACTAATTAACACAATAAATCCTGGAGTGAAGAATATATCTAAAATCACAGAGTAATTCGACGAAAGTTTAGATAATTATAGGCAGTTCCATAGAAAAGAAATAAATCTTTTAGAGTTATCTTGGCCTAAAAGTTGGGTTCTGCAAGAACCAGCTGAAACCTCTAAGTTGATAGGATCTTCTCAAATTACAAAAGAGGTAGACATATCACCTTACATCTAGAAGACCCTACAAGAAGTCTTAGGATTTCTAATCCTTCTAGGAAATCAATTTCAGTAACATCCTAATTACTTAAAAGTTCAACTTCATCAGCAATTAGGGAGGAAGTTACTAAAAATCCAAACCAAGATTGAGGATGCATAATCATCTTCATAAGGTAGAAAAATTGTGGGATATAAAACCTTTAGCCTACCTATCTACGAGGATGAAGAAAGTCGGGAAAATATAAGAGTAATTAAGCATTTAACTATTGTTCTTGAGGTTACAAAGGAAATTCAAAAAAGTTCTCAACAACGTTCCATACCCTTTATGGAAAATGGTAAGTCCAACTACCATGACATTAATAAAGATATTCAGTGCAAAAGAATCATGTTTGAGCACATATATTGATTTAATATTTAAATTTCCTAGTTATTATGATTATTTTTTGATGCGTTAGTTGACACAGGTACAATGATCAACAATGCTTAGATCAAATGCACTCCTTGATGAATGGTAAAAACTATTGACCTAGCCTATGGTACTACGTATGGCAGGTGGAGAAGTGAAATTGGTGACACATTTTGCACAACAAGTTTATGTTATCATAAGTGGACAAAAGTTTATTATTGATAAGGTCATTGCATTTCCTAATCTAGATGCATAAAATTTTAGGAAATGCTTTCCTAAAAAAGTAGAAAGAGAATAGACTTTTTGTGCAAGACGATAGTTACATCTCATTAGGAGGTGTAAAAATCACATCTCTGATAAATCCAAAATATTAGTTAAAATTCGATTTTTATCTAGTTAAGATTCAAAGTTGTGTTGATCTATACCTTATGAACTAGTTTTCAGAGTGCAAGCCCAGCGTGATGACACTTGGATAGATTGTCTATTTGGTGCTGATTAAGAGTCAGATGGTACCTTATGGTATGAAGAATTGTGTTTCAAAGTACACGTTGTAATAGAAAAACCTATTGCACAACCTCAACTGAAAGGAACTAAATGAGATAAGTTTTTTATCAAGTTAGCTGATAATTTTAGTGAAGATCTGCAATAATTATGGGTTCTAAATAATATCACTACAAAATTGTAACTGAAGGATCCCAACACTATCATTAGAACTATAAATATAACATATACAATGAGATGATAGAGGAACTTGACAAGCAGATTCTTGAATTGCTCGAAAAAAGATTGATTAGGGATAGTAATAGTTCACATTATAGTCCAGCTTTTATGGTAATCAATCATGCAGAACATATGTGAGGAAAAATACAAATGGTTATAGACTATCGCCAGGTAAATAAAGCCACAAAGAACTATAAGTATAAGATCCCAACAGCAGGAGACATCATAGATATGGTAAGTCTTAAACAACTTTCTGTCTTTTCTAAATTTGACCTTAAAAATGGATATTAGTAGGTCAAGCTGAAAGAAGAATCAATAGCCCTAACAACTTTCAACGCTCCACAAGGGATATATGAATGATTAGTAATGTCATTTGACCTGAAATAAGCTCAAGGCGTTTTTCAACGTAAAATGGACAATGCCTTTAAAACAATGACAAATTTTGCGTGGTCTATATAGACGATGTATTAATTTTCAGTAATAATGAAAAAGAACACATGAGTCAAAATTAAACCCCTTTATCTGTTATGAACCAACCAGACGTACCTATCCATAATGAATCAAATTTATTATAGTTTTTGTAAAAATTTCTTTTATTGAGTCTGAACCAACCAGATGTACCTATCCATAATGGATCAAGTTTATTATAGTTTTTGTAAAAACTTATTGTATTGAGTTTGAACCAACCAGACGAACCTGTCTAACTCCCTTTATTGAGTTTGAACCAACCATATGTAATTGAACATTATGGTTTTAGGTTTATTATTGTCTCTGGAAAAACCAACTCTTTTTATTGATTCTAAACCAACCAGAGGACCTTCCACAATGCCTCAAGTTTATTATTTTGGGGAAAACTAATCTATTTCTTGAGTCTGAGCCAACTAGATATACATGACCATCATGAGTTAGGCTTATTATTGTTTTGGGACAGCTAACTCCCTTTATTGAGTCTGAATAAACCAAATGTACCTAACCATCATTGGTCAAGTTTATTATTTTAATTTTAGGACAACTAACTCCTTTTATTGAGTCTAAATCAACCAAACACATTTGATCATCTTGGATCCTTTTAAGATATCTCCCTTTATTATGTCTGAACCAACTAGACATATCTGAACATCATAGGTCAAGCATTTTATTGTTTTGGGGAAAACCAATTCATTTTCTTAATTATAAACCAACTAGACGTACCTAACCATCATGGGTCAGGCTTTTTATTGGTCTCCGAAAAACCAACTCCCGTTATTAAGTTTGAACTAACTAAACGTACTTGACCATCATGGGTCAAATTTATTATTTTAATTTCGAGACAACCAAGTCCCATTAGAGTGTTAGAAACAATAGAAGTATGTAGTCCATGAAGACGAGACTTCACGAAAATATAATTGAGTAACTTTAAAAACATATGTGTTCCTCTTGCAAGGAATAAAATGAACCATCTTAGAGAAACGATCAATAACCACAGAGATGGAATCATTACCTCGTTGTGTTCGTGGAAACCCCAACACAAAATACATGTTAACATCTATCCAAGATTGAGAAGGGACTAGTAAAGGTATGTATAACTCGACATTAGAAGTTGTACCTTTGAAAACTTGGCATACCTGTCACCTCCCGATTTTGAGATGAGACGATCCTAGGATGCGGAAGATGCCAGAGGCCACCGGCACCCGTAGAACCCAGTATCACATGCAATTATCAATTACTATCAATTTATTAATCAACTTCTTAATTACTATTCATTCTGGCAATATATAATTTGCCACTAAATTTTACTGCAAATGGCTGTAACAATCATCATATCATGCCATATCATTAGTTATACTCAATATGTCATAGATATATATTTATAAACTAACTATACCATATATAACCCATGGAGCAACTAGAATATGAACATACAAAATGTATAGTGTTTAACATTATTACATTATTACTCAATTAGCAGAAATCCTCAGAGATATCAACAGATGGGATTCTGCCTCCTACTCTGTACCTGGAAATGGGAAACAATGAAAGGGTGAGTATATAAGATACTCAGTGAATCTAATATGCATCGATCATAAATAAGAACTGGAACATCAACAAAGGATAGACATATGAAATAATAATGTCAGTCTGCTCAAGAATATCAGGATACAGAATCAAGTTACAGAAGATGATTGTAAAGTCAGTAATAAAATCAATGAAAAGTATATCATATGGATAAGACAGATTGAGGGCCATGAAACTCATACCACATGTATCATCATGTATCAGTAAACATAAGACTGATAAGGTCTTTTAGCTAGGACTGTTAATCCTTCCCAGCTAGGGTATCATTATACAATGTGCACATTGCCGATAGTATGTACCCACTACTCTGTCAGAGTGGCAGCTCTGTCAAATTTCATCAGAGTCAATAAAAGTATGGAACAAGTCATTAGATACCATTATACAATAATGGTATCACCAAATATCAATAATTCAATATCAATCAATTCAAGTTGTAATATAAACAATGGAATGTCAATAACAAGTAGATATACAATGACAAAGGGTTTGACAATTAAAAATGGGATGAAACATAGGTTGGTCATATGTGAACAAAAGGTTGGCACAATTGGCATGTCGCTGACGACGATGGTATTCAAATGGTAGGCCTATGGATGAACAAGTGATATGCCTATGACAAGATGAACTAGGCATTTTGGCAAGGTTTTGGTGCAACATTGAAATTGCTCCAATATCAATCAACAAGTACACAATGTAGGTTATTCAATAGGAATTTGATTTCTAGTAATAAACAATATACAAAGGATAAAAAAGGCATGGAAAATCAAAGGAAAAACAAGAACAATTCAAGGCAAAAATGAGCATACATGGTTTAGCCAAAGTAAGGTTTTTGAAGCAAGTTTCCAAACATCATTTTAACACATTAGGCATGATATTTTATGCATATAAGACTCACCTCACACTTCAAATGAGCTTGAAAAATTGATTTTCCACCTAAAACTTCAAAGGAGGCAAAATTTGCAACTTTCCAAATCTTGATTTTCTACATCAAACCAATCATAAATAATTTATCCATTAGCCTCTAATTAACATATTCTAAGCTTAATTAATATTAACTAATATAAAATTAAAGGTTCATTTCATACAACTTCAATCTAGGGTTTGGAATTGGGGAAATTCTAACAAATGCATCAATTGATGCAATTAAACACAAAACCCATTCTAATCAACATTTAAAACATCTAAATAAAACATAAAACATAAAACTAAACAAATCAACTTGTTACCTCTAATGGATGTGTGGACTGAAATTTTAAAGGTAGTAGTTCTTGAAATTCTTTGATTTCCAAAGCAAATTAAGGTTGGAAATGGAAGAATCAAAGTTGGTTTTCAAGTTTTTCTTTGGTTTTCTCTTGAAACAAGCTTGAAAATTTGGTGGAAGTAAGGGATGGTCGTTCGGCCAAGCGAGAGGAAGAAAAAGAAGATGACCAAGAATGTCTAAGTGTTGCTTATATACTAAGTTAAAAATGGCAAATTGCATTTAGGTCATTAAACTTTCCATAAATCATACTTTTGCCACATTTTTTTTTGTAATTTATTCTGACAATTTTGTTGAGAATTGGATTTCAAAGTGGGGATTCAAATAGCTTATTTTTATTTATACTTTATTATTAAAATAATTTCAGAGCCATTCTGAAACTCAGACAGTTGATTTTTCACTATACCCCCAAAGTTCTACTTATTTACGATTTTGCCGTTACTTATTTTTTCAGTGTTCCTAAACATTTTTCACCTCTTTCTTTTTACCATAATTACACATATATTTATATGATTCTTTAACCCCCTAGTTAGAATCAAAAATTCATTTGTCGATCGAACTGCTATTTTCTCGGCAGTGTTATTGACATCGACGTTTTCCGGGACTGTATCTCATATGCATTCTAATTGTGTCTCAAAAATTATTTTTAGTCATTTCGATGATCTCAAACCAAAAACTGATAATAATATAGTTCAATTATGGTAGGCTTTTCTAGGATATTACATTCTACCCCCTTTCAAATAAATTCGTTCTCGAATTTAAAATAAACACATACCTCAATGTTGGATCAGGAATAGATACTTGTCCTACATGTCCTGCTCACTCTCCCATGTGCTCTCCTCCATCGTTTGATTCCTCCAAAGCACCTTTACCATTGGGATCTCTTTATTTCTCAGTTGTTTGACTTATCGATCCATAATTTCCACTGGTAGCTCATCGTATGACAAGTCTTCGTTAACTCCAATATCTTGTGCCTCCAATACATGTGATGGATCAGGTACATACTTCCGCAGCATAGAAATATGGAACACTAGATGAACATGGCTCAAATTTGGAGGAAGAGCTAATCTGTACGCTACATTACCAATCTTCTCAGGTATTTCAAATGAGCTTACAAATCTTAGTGACAGCTTCCCTTTCTTTCCAAATCTCATAACACCTCTCATTGGTGAGATTTTAAGGAAAATGTGGTCACCAACTGCAAAATGAACATTCTTCTGCTTCGGGTCTGCATAACTCTTCTGTCTGCTGAAAGTGGTCTTCATCCGTTCCTTAATAATAGACACATTTTCCATCGTCTCCTTTATCAACTCCGGGCCTTCCAATTGTTTCTCACCCGGTTCCACCCAACATACTGGAGATCTGCATTTCTTCCCATACAGTGCTTCATAAGGAGCCATTCCGATAGAAGAATGGTAACTGTTGTTGTAGGAGAATTCAATCAGTGGCAGATACTGATCATATTTACCTTTAAAATCCAAAACACATAATCGCAACATATCCTCTAATGTCTGGATAGTCCTCTCTGACTGTCCATCGGTCTGTGGATGGAAAGCTGTATTGAACCGTAATTAGGTACCCATAGCCTCTTGGAACTTCTACCAGAATCGAGAAGTAAACTGCGTACCCCTATCCGATATGATCATCAATGAAACTCCATGAAGCCGTACAATCTTATCCACATATAATTGTGCATACTGAGCTGCTGAGTAACTGGTCTTCACTTCTAAGAAATAAGCAGACTTCGTCAATCGATCTACAATAACCCATATGGAGTCATAACCTCGTGTAATCCTTGGTAAACTGACTACAAAATCCATATTAATCTGCTCCCATTTCCACTCTGGCAACTCAATCTCCTGAAGCAAACTAGACGGCTTCTGATGCTCAAACTTAACCTGCTGACAAGCTAAGCAAATAGAAACAAACTGAGCTACATCCCTCTTCATACCAGGCCACCAATAAACATCATTCATATCATGGTACATCTTGGTAATTCCTGGATGTACACTATATGAAGAATAATGAGCCTCTCTCATAATCTGATCTCGTAGCCCATCAATGTCGGGTACACATATCCACTTCCCACACTTCAGTACATCATTCTATACTTTGAACTCTGCTACTTTACCATTCTGAACATCTCCTTTTATCTTCAGAAGATATGGATCTCTATCTTGTGCCACCTTAATATCATTAATCAACAGTGGCTTAATCCAAAATTGGGCTATCAGAGCCTGGTTATGATCCTGGGATCCCAAATCCAATTCTACACCCATATCAGCTAACTCCTACATCTCTCGAATCAACGGTCTCATGGAGACTGAGATGTGAGCTAGGCTACCCATAGATTTTCGGCTCAGTGCATTTGCTACTACATTAGCCTTGTCTGGATGGTAAAGGATTTCACAATCATAATCCTTAAGTAATTCAACCCATCTGCGCTGTCAGAGGTTCAGATCCTTCTGTTGAAGTATATACTACAAACTCTTATGATCAGTATATATTTCACATTTAGACCCATACAAATAATGGCTCTAGATTTTCAGTGCAAATACTACTACTGCCATTTCTAAATCATAAGTCGGATAGTTCATCTCTTGCTTCTTTAATTGTCGAGAAGCATAAGCAATCACTCTCTGATTCTGTATTAGAACACACCCCAATCCAACTCGGGAAGTATCGCAATACACTGTAAACTTCTCATCATCTGATGGCAATGCTAACACTGGAGCACTCGTGAGGGAAGACTTCAAAGTCTGAAATCTGATCTCACATTCATTAGTCCACTGATACCTCTCCTGTTTTCAAGTAAGTTTAGTCAACGAAGCAACAATTCTGGAAAAATCCTTCATGAACCACCTGTAGTATCCTGCCATACCAAGGAAACTATGGATCTCAGAAACACTGGTAGACCAAGGCCAATTTGCTACTGCTTTAACTTTCTGAGGATCTACCTTGATACCATCCTTACAAACCATATGCCCTAGAAAACACACTTCAGTTAGTAAAAACTGGTATTTAGACAACTTAGCATACAACTAATGCTCTCGAAGTGTTTGCAGTACAATCCTCAAATGCTCTGAATGCTCCTCCTCACTCCTAGAATAGATAAAAATGTCATCAATGAATACTATGACAAACTTATCCAAAAATGGCTTAAACACCCTGTTCATCAGATCTATAAATGTAGCTGGTGCATTAGTCAACTCGAATGGCAACACTAGAAACTCATAATGTCCATATCGGGTTCTGAAAGCAGTCTTGGGTACATCACCCTTCTTAATTCTCAACTGGTGATACCCAAATCTCAGATCAATCTTAGAAAAATAACTAGCACCCTGCAACTGGTCAAACAGATCATCAATCCGTGTCAACAAATATTTATTTTTCACTGTCACCTTATTCAGCTACCTATAATCAATACACATCCTCAGGGATCCATCCTTCATTTTCATAAATAGCATTGGAGCACCCTATGGAGAATTGCTTGGTCTAATAAATCCTCTATCCAATAACTCCTGCAAGTACACCTTTAACTCTTTCAATTCTGCTAGTTCCATTCAGTATGGAGGAATGAATATCATATCAGTGCCTGAATACACCTCAATCTCAAACTCTATCTCCCTATTTGGGGGTAGACCTGGCAATTCATCAGGGAAGACATCAGAGAATTCCTGAACTACTGATATCTGATCAATCTCTGTGGAAGTCTTCTGCACATCTATCACATGAGCCAAGTATGCTGAACAACGTTTCCCTATCACCCTTCTAGCCTGGATAGAAACAAAACTAACTCTAGATTCACGTCGATCACCTAGGAATTCAAACTCTGGTTGCCCCTCAGGCTGGAATTTAACCCTCTTCTCATAACAGTCAATAACTGTATGATGTGTCGTTAGCCAATCCATACCAAGGATCACATCAAGCTCTAACACAAATAGTTCATTCAAATCAGCACGCAGGATGTTATCATCTATCTCAATCACATAAGCAGGATAATAATAATTCACTTTTACACTCTCCCCTATAGGTGTAGCTATCTCTAGAGGCACACTCAATAATTGCTTTTTCTTTATTCAACATAGGTGCAAACAGTGGTGAAACAAATGAATGTGTAGCACTAGAGTCAAAAAAATGCATCAAGAATCTCATTCTGTATTAAAATAGTACCTGTAACCACATTATCAGATCTCTGTGCCTCCTGAGTGTTCACTGTAAAAACTCACCCCTGTCCTTTGCTTATTGTGGCCTGACTGTTGCTTGGTGCCTGTCCTCTGCCTCTGCCCCTACCCCCTACCAGGAGCCTCTTTAGCAATCTGAAAAGTAGGCTGGGACACTGTAGCAGATGGTTGCTGATCACCCCATAAAAGACATCTGCTGATGAAATGTCCATGTTGCCCACATTTTAGGCAGGCACCTGTCTGTTGTCGACACTCCCCTCGTGCCTTCTACCACAGAAACTACAAATAGGCATATTGGGCATCTGTGCAGCAGGTCTAGAAGAACCCTGAGAATAAGAAGGTGCAGACTGCACTGGAGGTCCCCTACTCTGTGTCCTCTTCCTCTGACTGCCAGATGGAGGTCTCTGATCAAACCTGGGCACTGGCTCAACCTGTCTAGGCTGGGAGCTGCTCTCCCCTCTCCTACCTTGTGATCCGGGTCCCCCCTTCCTCTTTTGATTCCTCTTAGTTCTCTCTGACTTGTACTTTTCTTCCATCCGATTAGCCTTATCAATTATGGTAGTTAGAGAAGTAAACTTTGTAGCCAGTAGGGCATTATGAAGTGAAGCATGCAAACCCCTCATGAACCTGCTGATCAAATTTGCCTCAGTAGGAGCAATCTGTGTTGCATACCTACTCAATATGATAAACTCCTTAGCATACTCCTATACTGATCTACTACCCTGCTTAAGCTGCTCAAACTATATCAGATTTCTAGTCTTCACCCCTTCTGTCAGAAACTCATCAATTAGCCCTTGTCTGAACTCTGCCCAAGTAGGAGGATGATCACTATACAATATAGGCTTCATCTATTGAAAAAACCATGTCCAGGCTTTCCCCTTCAACAATAAACCCACTAGCTCAACTACTCTAATATCTGAACAAGGTAGTCTCCTAACTACCTTCTCAACCTGCTCAAGAAAATCGATTAGCTCATCGCCTCTGTCACCTCTGAACTCTGGCATATTTAGTTTCAGGAAGGAAAATATAGATACTCCATCCTCATCAATAACTCGGCGGACTCCTGTACAACAGGCTCTCTAAGAACCACAACTGGCTGTACAGGAGCTGGTGCAACAGAGGGTGGCACTACTGCTGGCGCTGGGGCTGGCAGCATATTCTGTCTTTCCCTCCTCAATTCTGCTGGTTCCTGACTCAACTCCATTATCCCCTGCATCATCTTAACCCTCTAGGGGTCACACTCATCTCTATCTCCTCTGTAGTTCGTCTAGATCTGAATGGTCCCTCTGAAACTGAAAATTCCTTGACTAGAGACTTGTTAGAGGCTACCTCCGCCTCTCTGGTATCCTTATCTCTGTTGTCGGGCATCTCTGTAAACTATCAAAAAACAAAACACGTACTTAGTATATTATAGAAATGCAGAATACTTATACACATTTGACGAATACAATAAAATACGATACATGAATTCCTATGCTCCATAGTTTACTTAACTCTACCCATACTGTACTTAGTTACTATTCATCTGTAACTTATGCTCTGATACCACATCTGTCACGTCCCGATTTCGAGACGCAATGGTCCTAGGATGTGGGGGATGCCAGAGTCGACCGACACCCATAAAACCCAGTATCACATGCAATTATCAATTACTATCAATTTATTAATCAACTTCTTAATTACTATTCATTCTAGCATATCATGCCATATCATTAATTATACTCCATAATATGTCATACATATATGTTTATAAACTAATTATACCATATACAACCCATGGAGTAGCTAGAATATGAACATATAAAATATATAGTGTTTAACATTATTACACTATTACTCAAGTAGCAAAAATCCTCAGAGATATCAACATATGAGATTTTGCCTCCTACTCTGTACCTGAAAATGGGAAACAATGAAAGGGTGAGTATATAAGATAATATGCATTGATCATAAACAAGAACTGGAACATCAACAAAGGATAGGCAGATGAAATAATAATGTCAGTATGCTTAAGAATATCAGGATACAAAATCAAGTTATAGAAGATGACTGTAAAGGCAATAATCAAATCAATGGAAAGTATATCATATGGATAAGACAGATGTAAGGCCATGAAACTCATATCACATGTATCAGTAAACATAAGACTGATAAAGTCTTATGGCTAGGACTGTTAACCCTTCCTAGCTAGGGTATCATTATACAATGTACACATTGTCGACAATATGTACTCACTACCCTGTTGGAGCGGCAGCTCTGTCAAATCTCATCGGAGTCAATAAAAGCATGGAACAAGTCATTAGATACCATTATACAGTAATGGTATCGCCAAGTATCAATAATTCAATATCAATCAATTCAAGTTGCAATATAAACAATGGAATGGCAATAACAAGTAGATATACAATGGCAAAGGGTTTGACAATTAACAATAGGATGAAACATAGGTTGGTCATACGTGAACAAAAGGTTGGCACAATTGGCATGCCAATGTCGCTGGTGACGATGGCATTCAAATGGTAGACCTATGGATGAACAAGTGATAGGCCTATGACAAAATGAACTAGGCATTTTGTCAAACACTTGGTGTGCAACAATCATTAGGCATTTTGGCAAGGTTTTGGTGCAACATTGAAATTGCCCCAATATCAATCAACAAGTACACAATGTAGGTTATTCAATAGGCATTTAGTTTCCAACAATAAACAATATACAAAGGATCAAAAAGGCATGGAAAACCAAAAGAAAAACAAGAACAATTCAAGGCAAAAATGAGCATACATGGTTTGGCCAAAGTAGGGTTTTTGAAGCAAGTTTCCAAATATCATTTTAATACTTTAGGCATGATATTTGATGCATATAAGACTCACCTCACACTTCAAATGATCTTGGAAAATTGATTTTCCACCTAAAGCTTCAAAGGAAGCAAAATTTGCAACTTTCCAAATCTTTATTTTCTACATCAAACCAATCATAAATAATTCATCCATTAGCCTCCAATTAACATATTCTAAGCTTAATTAATATTAACTAATTAAAAATTAAAGGTTCATTTCATACAACTTCAATCTAGGGTTTGGAATTGGGGAAATTCTAACAAATGCATCAATTGATGCAATTAAACACAAAACCCAATCTAATCAACATTTAAAACATCTAAATAAAACATAAAACATAAAACTAAACAAATCAACTTGTTACCTCTAATGGATGTGTGGACCAAAATTTCAAAGGTGGTAGTTCTTGAAATTCTTTGATTTCCAAAGCAAATTAAGGTTGGAAATGGAAGAATCAAAGTTGGTTTTCAAGTTTTTCTTTGGTTTTCTCTTGAAACAAGCTTGAAAATTTGGTGGAAGCAAGGGATGGTGATTCGGCCAAGCGAGAGGAAGAAGAAGAAGATGACCAAAAATGTCTAAGTGTTGCTTATATACTAAGTTAAAAATGGCAAATTGCATTTAGGTCATTAAACTTTTCTTAAATCATACTTTTGCCACATTTTCTTCTGTAATTTATTATGACAATTTTGTTGAGAATTGGATTACAAAGTGAGGATTCAAATAGCTTATTTTTTTTTATACTTTATTATAAAAATAATTTCAGAGTCATTCTGAAACTCAGATAGTCAATTTTTCACTATACCCCCAAAGTTTCACTTATTTACGATTTTGCCATTACTTACTTTTTCAGTGTTCCTAAATATTTTTTACATCTTTCTTTTTACCATAATTACACATATATTTATATGATTCTTTACCCCTGGTCAGAATCAGAAATTTATCTGTCGACCGGACTGCTATTTTCTCGGTAGTGTTATTGACACCGACGTTTTCCGAGACAATATCTCATATGTATTCTAACTGTGTTTCAAAAATTATTTTTAGTCATTTCGATCATCTCAAACTAAAAACTGATAATAATATAGTTCAATTATGGTAGGCTTTTCTAGGGTATTATAATACCTAACATCTCTGCACATATAGCTCCACCTCTTTGTGGATAGTTGGCCATAAATAAGAATCTTGAACCAATTTCAAAGTCCAATCTCTATCTACATGACCCTCCCTATGAAGCTCCTGTATAATTTGCAAGCGCAAACTACAATCTGAAATGCACAACTTATTGCCTGGAAACAAGAAGCCATTATGAAATAAAAAGTCTATTTTTTCTCGAGCCTGCACCTTTTCTATATAGGAGAAAAATATGGATTAGTAGCAACAAATCATGAATAGAATCAAATCCAAGTATCTCAACTCTTATGGTAATCAATAAGCTCCTCTTATAACTTAGGACATTTGCAACTTAGTTAGTTACTCCTGCCTTATGTTTCACCACAAAGGTAAAACGCTATAAATATGCAACCTATGGTCCATGACGTAACAACATCTTGTCTTATATTGAGATGCTTTAAGGTCTTATGATCAGTATACAACAAAAATTCATGTTGGAATAAATAATGCCACCAATGCTTGATGACTTGGACCACTGCATAAAACTTCACATCATAGATATTATAATTGAGCTTGGAACCTGATAATTTCTCGCTAAAGTTGGCCACAAGCCTATTATTTTGTCTAAAAAAAATAAATGCTCCAATGCCTACTTTAGAAGCATCATTATGTAACTCAACAGGCTGTGAGAAATCAGGAAGGACAAAAATTGGTGTACTGGTAAGGTGTGTCTTAATAAGCTAGAATGCTTTCTCTGCCTCATCAGTCTACTGAATCTTTCCTCCCTTCATGCAATTAGTAATAGGTGTCATGATGTTACTGAATGAGGTATGAAAGGCTTATAAAAGGAAGCAAGCCAATGAAAGCTGAGAATTTAAGTGAGTGTACGCGGTTGAGGCCATTGCCTTACTGTTTTAACCTTGGATTTGTCTACTTGCAACCTATCACCTGAAATGAAAAAGCACTAAAACAACACCATAGGCACCATAAACACACTTTTTTTTTTTTTTACTGTTGCATAGAACTTCTCCCTAAATTTTTTTTTGCATATATTAAAGATGTAAATCAGTGAGCACTAAAAACCAAAATGTCATAAAAATACACAAACATGGATTTTCTAATGAAGGGCCTTACGAGGCCTAGCCCGAGCGTCTCTCCAAAAAAGCGGAACACTCTCTTTCTTTGGGTTAAGTTCTCATGTCGTCAGAATTCTTGGCTGACTAGAAGTTTTGTTTATAAATTCTTTTGAAAATTTGTTTCATTTTTGTTTTGAAACCTATTTTGTGTTCAAGTCTGTTTTGAAAATGAGTTTTTAGGGAGTTGCCACCTTAATTTTATTTTTGTTGGAAAAATATAAGGAAAAATCCAAAAATTTCTCCAATTCAATTTCCACAATGGATAACATGCACTAGACTTTTGAACTAATATGAGTTTAGGGACTAAGTTTTTGATTTAAAAAATTCTAACTTGGCTTTAAATTAATTCTGACTTAAATGCATGTCAGTTATAAAGATGTTAAAGCAGTAAATAAATACAAAATCGGTAAAGAAATTAAATAATTACATCAATAATAATTCATGATATTAACTCTAGCCCTTTAGGGTTATAGGTTAATCACAAATTTCCTAATTTGAATATGATGGATTGGCACTAGTCCTTATGGGTTTTAGGCCAATTACATGTCCTTTAAAATGAAATTAAAGTGATTAAAGGGAAATAATAATTGTTTAGGGCTTTTGGATTTGATGCTTAATTGAAAAGCACACCTATATATCCCGTTTGAATGGGAATCAAAATTTGAGTATATCACTATTCTTGCGAAGGGTTTGGGTGCGAAGGGCTGCTTGGGCTTTGATTTGGTTTGATTTGATAATACATTTGGTTTTGCGGCAGTCTGATTAAACTTTTCTTGAAGTTTTATGGGTTGGTGGTGGTTAGAGTGCTTTGTCGAACCCAAGTTCAGTAGAATCAGGTTGATTGATCATTCTTGCTAAATTAGTTTAAGGAAGACTAATTTAGGGCACTATTGGCTATGTTCGAGTCTTCAAACTCCTTAAAATCTAACGAAGATTTGAGAAGTCAGTTTTGAACCTAAGGAAGAAAAAACCATTTAGAGTTTGAGAAAATTAGATGGAGGGAGAAAATAGAGAGTTAACTTGAGGAAATTTTGACCTAAAAAGCTGGTATGTCGAAAATAAAGGGGTGAGGGTGTCATATAGGCTTCTGAAGGGCGTTTTAGTTATTTGGAATGGTCTAGATATGGTGGATCCACCGGTGTGCCTAGCGGATGCCCCCAGATCCATTGGCGGCAATTAGGGCTGAAGTTGGCGAATTGGGAACTGAAGGATGGCGAATGCTGCCCTTTATGGATGCCACCAAAAAGGCCGGTGGATGCCACCAAACACAATGGTGGATCCTCATGCGTACATTTATTTTTCGTCTATCCATTTAGTTTTGAGCCTTCGACAGGTCCCATTTGGTTCGATATGAATTCAACTATGTCTCGACAGTTCTCCGAAGGTTTAGGGATGTCTGGTTGCTCCGCCAATGATCCAATGCTTGTTTCGAAACTTGTGAAAGTCTAGGTATATGTAGTGAGGTGCAAAATCACGTATTCACAATTGCCCCTCATTTTGATTGCTTTTATTGAAAAGTAATCATGATGATAGTGAATATGAACTACCATAGTCTGATTGGGCCATGGATCTTAAGGCCGATATTGGCACTAAGATAGATAAACAAATTGAATGCTGAAAATGATTTTATTTTGAAATGGTAGCACCATTGCCAGGAAATTTAGATAAGATGGTGTAGTTCCAGGGATTTTTGAAAAGGCAGCACTGTTACTAGAGATTTTTGAAAAGGTGACACTATTGCTAGGGATTTTGGAAAGATGCCACCGTAGCCAGGATTTTTAAAAGGTGGCACTGTTGTCAGGATTTTTGAAAGGTGGCACGTTGCTAGAGATTTTTTGAAAAGTGGCACTGTTACCAAGGATTTTGGAAAGGTGGCATCGTTGCTAGGGATTTTTACAAGGTGGCACTGTTGTCGGGATTTTTGAAAGGTGGCACCATTGCTAGGAATTTTGGAAAGGTGGCCCTGTTGCCATGATATTTTGTAAAAGTGGCACCGTTGCCACAGAGTTTTGGAAAGGTGGCACCGCTACAGGGAATTTTAGAAAAGTGGCACAGTTATCATGAGATTTTGTAAAGGTGGCACTATTATCAAAGATTTCGTAAAAGTAGCACCGTTGCAAAGGAGTTTTTAAAAGATGGCACCATTGCAGGTAAAATTTTGAAATATGGCACCGTTGCTATGGGATTTTGTAAAGGTGGCACCGTTGCCAGAAATTTGTGAAAATGTGGCACCGTTGCTAAGATTTTCGAAAGATGGCACCGTTACTAGAATTTTTAAAAGGTAACACCATTGCTAGTGATTTTTTGAAAAGGTGGCACCGTGACTAGGGAATTTTGGAAAGGTGGCACTATTGCCACGTGATTTGGTAAAAGTGGCACCGTTGCCAAGGATTTTTGAAAAGGTGGCACTATTGCTAGGATTTTTGAAAAGGTGGCACCATTGCTAGGATTTTTGAAAGGTGACACTATTGTCGAGGATTTTTTGAAAGGTGCCACCATTGCAAGGGATTTTGGGAAGGCAACCCCGTTGAGATGGAATTTTGTAAAAGTGGCACCATTGCTGGAGAGTTTTGAAAAGGTGGCACTGTTGCCAGGAAATTTTGGAAAAGTGGCACCATTACCAGGGAATTTTGAAAATGTGGTACTGTTGTCAGGGAATTTTGGATTGTTGGCACCTTTACAATGGTGCTTAGAAAAGGTGGCACTGTTGCCAGGGGATTTTGGAAAGGTGGCACCTTTGCTATGGGATTTTGGAAAGGTGGCAGCATTGCCATGGGATTTTAGAAAGGTGGCATTGTTGCTAGGGAGTTTTGAATAGGTGGCACTATTGCCAGAGATTTTTGAAAAGGTGGCACCATTGGCAGGGATTTTTGAAAAGGTTTTGATGTGATACAATCGTAAAGTTTTTGAGCTAAAGAAGTCATAACTTTCTTAATAATAGTTTTGTTTTTTCTCCGTTTATGCAGTCTTTTGCAGATTAAGTCTGTCATACTTACCAGATGACTTATAGAGATGGCTTCATGTGGATATTCAGGAGGAATGACTTTACCGGCTAGAGGATACTCGTCTATGCAATATGCAGGACCTTTAGCTTTTGTTTCTTACTCTTCCTGTCACTTGTTAGTTCCAAATTTATGCAGGATGATGCATGATGCTATGCATTTATAGATGTCATGACTATTGTGTATACATGATGCTATCTTTTGAGACGATCTAATGCTAGAGCCCCTTTTTCAAATGAGATGCACATGTTTCATGCGAATTTGATGATTTATACAGATAATTTGCAAGTTCATGTAAATTCAATGTTATGGAATGAAACACAATGAGATGTGATTTTGTGCATTAGGATGCCCTAGAATGCCCCACTTTTCGAGGGAAGTGATTTGGTTACTTTGACGGTCTTTGAAGAATGAGGGATTTTAGCTTTCTGGTCTGGTTTGGTTTGGCTAAAAGGAGGTTTTGGCGATGTCGTCAAGTTGGTTGCTCATCCTGGTCGAGTATAAAGGGTTGTTGGGGGTAATGCTTTCATACTAGTTTAAACCGTGCTTAGACTAGGTCTAAGGATTTATCTTGGATGGTTGAAGTCAAGTCTGGATGGTTGAAGTCAAGTTTGTTATGGTAAGCCTATGGTCAGATTTGGCTTTGAGTTTGGTTGGTCCTGTTAGATTATTCAAGTAAGGCCATAGTCAGCTTAGGCATAGAGTTGGTCGGCTAGGTTATAGTTAGATTTGGCATGGAGTTTGATCGATCTTATAAGATTGGTTAGGGTTAGCTATGTAAGGCTACAGTCAAATTTGGCCTGGATTTTGATTAGTCCTGTCACATTGGAATATGGTTTTTTCTATTGCTAGTGTCACTTTGTTTGAGGCTTTGCACAACTTAGACAGTTGGGGGGCTTTGGTCAGTTGGCTCAGTTACTCTTTAAGTAAGAAAATGATAAACCTTCGGATGAGTTTTTCCACTTTTCAGCTTGTTCTTTTGTTCCGTTTGTCTGGCTTTCTGCTCATCTAACTTTCTTGCTTTTTTGATTTCCTTTCTATTTGGGATAATTTTCGATTGAGCAGCTCTTTCGGGTTTTCAACTTGGTAAACTATTTTTTGGCTTTAACTTTTGACCTAGATGCCCTTTTGGATTTTCGACTCGATGAGCTATTATAGTTTTTGCCTAAGTCGCCTTTTCGGGTTTTCAATTTAGCAAGCTTTCTTTTATTTTCTTTTTTCTTTTTAATTTTTGCCTCTGTTTGGAATATGATCTCATTACCTTCTCGTGTTTGGCTCTTGCTTTACTTCAAATAATGCTAGTTCATTCTGATTGAGCTTTTCCAACAACTCGTGGATTTTCTTTAGTCATTTTGATTCCTTTCTTGGTGGAGCTCAATTTGCTTACAGAGTAGTAGTGGACTTGTCAGCTTTTTGAACTAGCTTCCAAGGACTTGGTTTTGGTATTGCTTCTAGCATGGAGAACATGGTGTGATTTTAGGAGGTTTAACGAGTTTGCTATTTTGGCATGATTTGTGGAGAAGACAAACGCCACTATTCCTAACTGTCAAATACTGATGAGACTTTTGGAGTGGTGTTTCGAAGGTTTTAAACCTAGTAAGGTTGACACTTGGGTCAATGATTTTAAAGACTCTTTGATTTGGTGTTTGGATAGTTTGACTTAAGGAATGAAGACCTTGAATGACTTGTATCAGACGATGGATTTGACTTAGTTGTTTTGACCAAGCATCAATTTTAAGAATGATGACTTTTAAAAGACATGCCCCCACATGAGGTATAAGGGCAGCTTAGCCATATAACTGCTTTAGCTAAGAGACAGCATGACTGACACATAGTACATGTCATTGAGACATGTTGGACAGAGTTGATTTGACATAATGGACAATAACTTAGAAACTTTTGCAATTCCTGAACAAACTTTTGACACAGACGAGAATGACTAAAAATGATAGACTCAAGAGATGACTTTGTAACAAACTTGAGACTATTGTGTTTGAACTTAGACAACATATACTTTCTTCCTTTTATGAATGTAAATGTTTGAATGGTGCCATTTGGCTTTGAAATCCTAATTTGAACTAATTTTTTATCTAGCCGCCCTTTCAGGTTTTCAACTCGGCTATCTGTTTTCTTTTTGGTTTTTTTTTTTTTTTGAATCAAATTGGATATGAAACAACCAAAATGAAGGAAAAAGAGTATGAGCATGTAAGAACTTAAAATTTCATTAACTATCATTCGTATTACATACAAAACTAATAATAAAGACCATGATGGTTGATTATAGACTAAAAGGAGAAAAAGACAGGACTCGATGGACTTAGATTTTGACTAGAACTCAGACTCACCTAAGATTGGATTCATCTAAAAAATATGCTAGCTAGGCTTGTGCTAGTCTTGGTGGATAAAGTGAGGGGTTAGGCCGTTGAACCTCGTCATGGCTTTAGAGGAAGAATATCTCTGATATCCACCAAATCTTAGATCCGATGCTTTATAACCTTACACATGTTTGTTTTGTGACTGGTGCTTTGGCGATACAATTTTCGCTCTTGTTCCAATATTTTGGTAAAGGATTTGGGGGTGCCTTAGGCTCTAAAGGTTGATCAAATTCGACTCGAAAGCCTTCTTGTACACCGTGCTCAAAGGTAGGCCTAGGTTAGTGAAGGATCTCCCATCTAATTTCAGGGGCCGGTGGTTGGAAGTAGGTGCTATTTCTCCATTTTTCTTATTAGTGGAGCTGTTAGTGCTTGGGGTGTAGTTGGTGTTACTTTTGTATTTAGAGTTAGAGGATTCGTCCTTGATTTGCCCATTCTAGGTTAGATCTTCTATTTTGGAAGCTATGGCAATAAAGACCTTGAAGTTGGGCAAATATTGTGTTCGGAGATGGGTTTGGTAAACAGGAAAAAGGTTTTTGACAATGATATCAATCTGCTTTTGCTTAGTAGGCCTGTTCACCATATGAGCAGTTTTTACTATCCATCTGGTTAGGAAAGTGGAGAAAGACTCTTCTTGATGCTGTTTGGTGGTTTCTAAATTCCTCCAGGTGATATCCACTTCAATATTGTAGTGGTATTGCTTAACAAATGCATTAAAAATATCATCCCAGATCTTTTTAAAGTTTATGTCAAGGTCCACAAACCTCCTTATAGCAGCACTGGTCAAGGATTGCTAAAACAATTAAGCAAAGAGCTCATTGTCAATCCTTAGAGGAGTCATTGCCCCTACATACATCTTCATTTGAGTCTTGGGGCAATTGGTGCCATAGAATCGGTCCATTTTAGGCATCTTAAACTTAGAGGGGAGCCTGGCATTTGGGAACAGGGCTAAAGAGTCCACGTCTATCAGATCATCGTGTCTCTTTAGGTTTTTAAGGGTTTTTTCCATGGCCTCGAATTTCTCCATAAGTTTTTGGGTCTCAATTGTAGCAGGTTCATCTTATTCTTGAAAAAAATTCGGAGAGGAGGTAGGTGTGGTGTGAGTAGTATAATGGACAGGGCATTCTCAAGGGACTTCCCATTGTTGGTCAGATCAATAACATGAGGAGCTGAAGTGGAAGGGTGAGGAATTTCAGGGACATATTCATGCATCCTTTTAACTTTCTGGATAATGGACCGACATTGTTTATTCAGGGTTTCAATAAACATGTTTTGTTGGGCCTTTAGGGCAGCCCAAAAGATGTCTTTTTATCTCTTGAGAAGGGTAGAAAGCAGGGTGTTTATGGTTTCATGATCAGTTTCATCATCCATTAGTACTTGCATGAAAAGAAGAGGAAAATGATCAATTTATGAGCCATTGGTAGAAAAAGGTGCAGGTCTACTATGCACGATGACAAGTGGGTTTTATTACAAACGGGTATAGGATTTGTTACGATCGACTTTTGAGAAAAAGGATTCCTTTAAGTCAAGTGGGTCAGATTCACAATTTGGTGAGTCGAATCCATGGGTTATTTTGGGCATAGGTTCATCATGGTATTTTGTTTAGTGGGTTAGATTCACTATTTGGATTTTGATAGGTCAGCTTGGTCAATTTAGTGATAGGATAGTGGGTTAGTTTCACTAGTACATGTAAATGGAACAGTGGGTCGGTATCACTAGTATAGGTAAATGGAACAGTGAGTTTCACTGTTTAGGATATGGGTGAAGCACGATAAGTGTTTAGTGAGTCAAATTCACTGTTCGGAGTAAATGGGACAGTGGATCGGTTTCAATGTTTAGGACATGGATAAAGCATGGTAAGTGTTTAGTGGGTCAGATTCATTGTTTGGGGGTACAAATCGGGTTTGTACTATTTGAGGTAAGTGGATATGTTTCACTGTTTCGAGTATAAGTCGAGTTTATACTATTTGAGGTAAGTTGATTTGTTTCACTATTTTGGATACAAGTCGGGTTTGTACTGTTTGAGGTAAGTGTATTTGTTTATTATTTTGGGTATATGTCAGGTTTGTACCGTTTGAGGTATAGTGAATATATGCTGAGTTTGTACTGTTTGAGATAAGTGAATATGTTTCACTGTTTTGGGTACATGTTGGGTTTGTACTGTTTGAGGTAAGTGGATCTATTTCACTATTTAGGGTACAGGTAAGTTTTGTACTGTTTGAGGTAAGTAGATCTATTTCACTATTTCAGGTATAGGTCAGGTTTATACTGTGTGAGGTAAGTGGATTTATTTCACTGTTTCGAGTACAGGTCGGGTTTGTACTGTTTGAGGCAAGAGGATATGTTTCAATGTTTCAGGTACATGTCGGGTTTGTACTATTTAAGGTAAGTGGATTTGTTTCACTGTTTCTAATGCAGGTCGGGTTTGTATTGTTTGAGATAAATGGATTTATTTCACTGTTTTTGGTATAGGTCGGGTTTGTACTGTTTGAGGTAAGTGGATCTGTTTCACTATTTTCCTTGGTTGGTGATTGCTTAGGGTCCAATTATGGTCTTTGGTTCACAAGTCTGAAGGAGTATGGTCTATACATTGACATATGAGTGCATGGTATGCATGCATGTATAATAAAATTGGTTTCATTCATATAATATTTGATTATTATGGTATATGGGCCCAAAGAGGAGTTAGGTTCTAGGGTCAATTAAGGCTAGGTGGTTGGGCTTAAACGAGATCCCGCGGAGCAACAATATACCTAACCACTTGCATGGATCAAATGATACTGCATACCTCCCTAAAAGGATTAGGGATTCATCGCGAGTTTGGATACATTCTCTATCTCCCAACATACCCAAGGGGGGTTGCTAGGTCGGCGATAATAGTCTATAGGCTAAAAATTATAACTGATAGTGGATAAGGAGTCCATTTAGTGATGCATGATATAATGTAAAGTCAGTTTCAACTTGAAAGTTAAGCTTCAAAATTCTTTTGAAAAATATTTTCAAAAATCAATTGGTAGTCCTCATTTTTATTTTGAAAAAAATGACAAGTCCCCAATGGAGTCGCAAGTTGTGAGGCCTCGCTCGAGCGCCGCTCCAGAAAACCGAAACGCTCTCTTTCTTCGGGTTTCGATCTCACGTCATTGGAATTCCTGGCCAACTGGAAGTTCTATTTATCAATTCTTTTGAAAATTTGTTTCATTTGTTTTTGAAACTTGTTTTTAGTGCAAGTCTGTTTTGAAAATGAGTTTTTTGGGGAGTCCCCACCTTAATATTATTTTTGTTGGAAAAATATACGAAAAAACCCAAAAATGATTCCAATTCAGTTTCCACAATGAATAAAATGCATTAGATCTTTGAATGGATATGAGTTCAGGGATTAGTTTTTTGATTTAAGAAATTCTGACTTGAATTTAAATTAATTCTGACTTAAAATTATAATTTCATGAATAGTTTAATATGCATGGCAGTTTTATAGATGCTAAAGCAGTAAATAAATCGGAAAGCGATAAAGAAATTAAATAATTACATCAATAATAATTAAGGATATTAACTCTAGCTCTTATGGGTTCTAGGTTAATCACAAATTTTTCAATTTGAATTGGAGGGATTGGCTTTAGTCCTTATGGATTCTAGGGTAATTACATGTCCTCCAAAATGAAATTAAAGCGTTTAAAGGGAAATAATAATTTTTTTAGGGATATTGGATTTAAAACTTGATTAAAAAGCATGTCTTTGTATCCCATTTGAATGGGAATCAAAATCCACATAGATTGCCCTTTTTATGAAGGGTTTGGGGTGCCAAGGATTGCGAGTTAGTGGTAGTCAGACTACTTTGCTGCATCAGAGTTTCACTTTTCAGAGTCAGTTCAGTGGAATTAGGTCGATTGATAGTTCTTGCTAAATTAGTCTAAGAAATACTAATTTAGGGCAATATTGGCCAAGTTTGAGTCTTCAAAATCCTCAAAATCTTAGGAAAATTTGAGAAGTCGGTTTTGAACCTAAGGAGGCCAAACCGTTCGGAGCTTGAGAAAATTAGTTGGAGGGAGAAAAGTGAGAGCTAGCTTGAGCAAATTTCGACCCAAGAAGCTAGTGTGTCAAAAATGGAGGGTAAGGGGGTTTATATAGGCGTTTGGAGGGCATTTCAATCATTTGGGACCGTAAAGATCTAGCGAATCCATCGGTGTACCTGGCGGATACTGCCAAACCCATTGGCAGCAAATGGGGATGAAGTTGGCAGATTTGGAGTTGAAGGCTGGCTGATACTACACCTGTGCCTGACATATGCCACCAGGCCTTCTAGTGGATGCCACCAAGTAGTCCGGTGGATGCCACCAGATAGACTAGTGGATCCTTGCGCTCGCATTTGTTTTTAGTCTGTCCGTCCGTTTTCGAGCCTCTGGTAAGTCCCGTTTGGTTCGATATGAATCGGATATGTCCCAACACTACTTTGAAGGTTTAGGGATGTCTGATTGCTCCGCCAATGATATGATGTTTGTTTCAAAACCTGCGAAAGTCTAGGTATATGCAATGAGGTGCAAAATCACGTGTTCACAGCTACCCCTCATCATGATTGCTTTTATTGAAAAATAATCATGATTATAGTGAACATGAACTACGATAGTCTAATCAGGACATGGATCTTAAGGCTAATATTGGCGCTAAGGTAGACAAATAGATTGAATGCTGAAAATGATTTTATTTTGAAAGGGTGACACCGTTGCCAGAAAATTTAAATAAGATGGTACCGTTGCCAGGAATTTTTGAAATGGCGGCACCGTTACCAGGAGTTTTTGGAAAGGTAGCACCATTGCCAATGATTTTTTGAAAGGTGGCATCATTGCTAGAATATTTGAAAGGTGGCACCGTTGCCAGGGATTTTTTGAAAGGTGGCACCGTTGCCAGGAATTTTGGAAAGGTGGCACTGTTGCCAGGGATTTTTGAAAAAGTAAAACCGTTGCCAGGATTTTTGAAAGGTGGCACCGTTGCCAGGATTTTTAAAAGGTGGCACTGTTGCTAAAGATTTTGAAAAGGTGGCATCATTGCCATGGAATTTTGTAAAAGTGGCACCGTTGCTAGGAATTTTTGAAAAGGTGACACCGTTGCCAGGATTTTTGAAAAGGTAGCACTATAGCCAATGAATTTTTGAAAGGTGGTACCGTTGCCAGGGATTTTGGAAAGGTGGCCCCGTTGCGATGAAATTTTGTAAAAGTGACATCGTTACCAGAGAGTTTTGAAAATGTGACACCATAGTTAGAAAATTTTAGAAAGGTGGCACTGTTGCTATGAAATTTTGTAAAAGTGACACCGTTGCATATGACAATCTTATACAAAAGTTTGAGAACCTTCTAACTGCCAAAGCTATATAGGAGTTGCTTAAGCTAAAATTGAGTGGCACCACAATAACGAGGCTAAGGGCTCTAAGTCTCAAATTAAATGAATATGTCATTGATCCAAAATATATCATACAAGAAAATCTTAGAACTATGTCTGCAATGATTAGAGAATTAAAGGCAGCTAGAGTGGAGCTCAATGACGAGCAATAATTTAATGTATCCTCAAATTCTTTCCTGATTGCTCTTGAGAACATGTGAAATTAGTGTTTATACATAATGAGAGTATCAAGGCTTTGATGACCTTTCACATCATTTTTTACTTGAGGTGGAGCGCAGAATGGCTAACTCCAACACAATAATGATTGCTCAAACTAGCAAGCACAAAGGATATAAGTCTAAACGCAATAGATAATAAAAGGCTGAACAAAATAAGGTAATGATTCCTCCATCGAAGAATGAAAATATAGGCAAGCATAAAACAAATATGGAAAGAAAAATATCAACAATATTAAGTACTACAACTATCAAATGATGGGGCATTTTGCACATGATTGCATTGAATCGAAAAAAGTATTTCCTTATTCCTACTCTCCTAGCATTTTAATTTGCTCAAAAGTATTTGTTACTCAATTTCTCTTTGATGGGAATATAGTGATAGAAATGATAATTTTGCTCACCTATCTTACCCGCCTCGCCCCAATTATTAAATGAGGCGGGATGAATTTTTATTTTGAACCCGAATCGTGTTGGGATCAGGTTCGAATAATGGTATGACCCGCTACAAACCTGACCCAATTATATATATTATATATATTTTTATTTTTTAAAATATTACTCATTCCATCCCACAATAAACATTATAATTGTAAAATGCACAATTATTAATAATTTTTTTTTTTATCTCTTTTAACCTTTCTAATTTATTTATTACTTTAATCTCCCTCCTCCTTCCTAATTCTCCCGCATTTTATATTTTTTAATTATTATATCTATTTTCAACATATTTTTTTTAATGAGTATATTATTGTAAATATTAAGATAAAATATAATTTGGATTAAAAAAATAGGACAATTAAATTGGAACATATCAAAAAGAAAATTAAGACATTTATTATGGGATGGAGGGAATTTAATTTATATATATTTTAAATTTATAGTTATTTTTTATGTGAAATATAAATCAGATTGTATGCATATGTGAAAAAAAATACATAAATGAATATATACATATAAGAAAATAATATTCAAAATATTTTTTAAAGAAAAATAAAAAATAAAAAAAGAAATATTATAAACGGGTATTACCTATCTGTCCCAATCCGTCTCTTTACTTGCCCCACCCTAAAGTAGACAGGTGGCCAGACGAGTCTTTTTATTTTTAAACGACTAGAGTTCGAATTTTACAAAATTTGTTCCAAATCTGACCCGTTACCATCTCTCAAGCAGGATATATAAATTATCATCGAATACCATCATACACATATTATATTATAATGGGAAATAACATTGAGGAATGAGTCCTTGGTATTGGTTCCTATATGTTAAAAATGCATTATCATCATGATTTATTGATAAAAGATGTGTTATATGCACATGGTATTCGATGTAATATATTTTTAGTTTTAGTGATATTAAAATTAGGATTTTCTTTCTTTTTTTAGAGAACTCAATAGAAATTTCTTTGGGTTTAGATTTTTATGGTTATGATTTTTTAAGGAACAAATTTTTTAGGATGGATTTATCTTCGAATTTAAATAATAATTGTTTTACTTTTGTTATATATTCTTCTAATATTGTATCTAAATTAATTAAATGACACACAAGATTGGAATATATAAATCCTACATGTGCATCCATATTATGGTGTAGGCTAATTCTTATTCAATTATGAATATGATAAATATAAACCTAATGTGTTTCTACTAGGATTATTGTGTTCTCCTAATTATTATATGATAGACAGAGAGAAAATTAACATTGATGCTTTACACAATTAATTTTCTCTCTATATCTATAAATTATAATTTATAGGATAACCAACCATTACTCTATGATATGAAGTGTGGAATTTCTGTTGATGAGAAGAATGTTCGTATCAATTGTTCTTTTTATATAATTTATTAACAATTCAGAAATACATAGAAATAATTGTAAGCTCATAATATTACGTCATAATAAGATGAATTTTAAGAGGTATTTCAATGTTGATTTTATTATTGTCATTATCCAATAGAATAAAGGACGTAAGTGTATATTAAAAAAAAAAAAACACCAACAAATTGAAGAACTATTCAAGCGTAAAATGCACTGAAATTTGAAGAAATTTGAAGAAATCCAAATGTAGAGTGTTTATTTTGTCGTTTTGAAGCTTTCTTCTTCTTATATAAATAAATGTGAGCTGAATAAGGAAAGATTAAGATTTAGGAATTAAAAAAAATGAAAAATGAAAAATGTAAATATATATATATCTATTCCAAATGAAACCGTATAATTAGGCATGACTACGGTTCCAGAACTATCGGTTTTGATTCCAAAACCGTCGATTTTGGTTTTTAAAATAAATAAATCGAAACCGAAATCTTGAAAGGCCATTTCGGTCTGGTTTAGGAATCGCCGATTTCGAGACGGTTTCGATTTTTATGTCAGTTTAGGTTTCGATTCCGGTTTGATATGGTTTTAATACGGTTTAGAATCGAATTTATTACAAAAAAGGAGGGGGGGGAGGGGGGGGGCGCTTGAACTTAATTCTCATGAATTAAATGCCTACATATCTTCTTGGAGGATAGAAGAATCAAAACTCATGTAGTTCTTTTACCTTTTAGTATTATTGACCTCTTACTTACCTCAATCGCTACATTCATTTAGAGATGACCTTTCAGTTCCGGATGTGTCTCCCTCTGTTATCAAAATTTCAAACAATTCTCCTTCATTGTCAGGGACTACCTCTTGTTCTCAATATTCAGCTTTGATCCAATCATCAAGACAAGCTTCAGCCTCCACTGATTCAAGGCTCATTCTTGAACGAGTTTCATCTAAAATGTTACCTCCAACATTTAATGCTTTGTAATACCCTATAAATTTCTAACTCATGTGCATGAATAAATTCTCAGTATGTAGTCCATTACTCTTGAATTGATGAAAAATAATTTTAGAAATACAGTTAGAAAGCAAATTTGACACTTTTTTAGAAACTGGCGGCGTCGGGACACTGTCGAGAAATTAACAATCCGGTCAACAGAAGAATTTCTGAAGTTGGCTTGGGGATAAAATATGACCATAATTTATGTGTAATTTTGGTAAAAAGAAAGAAGTGAAAATCATTTAGGAACACTGAAAAGTAAAGAATGACATTTTGGTAAATAAAGGGTAATT
>CANXYC010042831.1:0-14757 GCA_948193065.1 Aleurites moluccanus
TCATGGGGTTTCAATCTCATAAGAAACATATTGGTCATAAGACCATCATCATATATCATCATTCAAATCGGTTTTAACCAACAATAAGCATATGAACTTGATCCAAGAAAATTGATCAAGTCATTTATATTATATATACAAATATATATACATATGGATGAACAAATCTAGGATGATAGGTCACATTATTTCAAGAAACAAGAAACAAATAAAATGTTCATACTTACCTTAACACAATTTCTCTTGAAATTTTCTCTAGCAAATTCTAACTCTAACTTTTTAATTAATTTGAGTTTCTCCTCCTAAGAAATTTCCCCAAACATAAAAAAATTAGGGTTTTCTCCAAATCAATAATATTTATCATGATTTCCTAATAATTAATTATCTTAGAGTCTTTATTCTTAATTCCCAATAATAATTTTATTTATCTCTTAAAGAAAAATCTGCATTTAATTCAGAGTTACTGTTCATGTTACTATTCATGACAGCCTCAACATTCTGATTTCCTTCCATATTAATTTCCATTAATGACTTCAGATTACTTACAATAAATTCTATATACCCAATATTAATTATTCTAACCTATAGACTTAAATAAATCTAAGGAAAATAACTTAAGAAGAAAATTTACCTTATTTTCCTCAACACTGAAATTTCTGAAATTCCTTACTTAAACTGATGATTTCTGCCTTAATATAGAATGATCTAGAGGTCTAATACATTAATTTGAGTATTAATGCCTTAGAAAATAAAATGAGACTAATCTGAGAAAAGACTGAATTTAACGAAGAAAGAAGGAAGGAAAAATCGTGAAAACGCTACTGGGGTTGCTGGGATTAAATAAATCGTTGCCCTAGAAACATGCTTGCCAGTTCACCTCGCCAATCCTGCCTCGGGAATGCTACCTCGTATAAGCCAGCTCGCCATTCTCACTTCGCATTATCCAGCTCGCCAAACTGATCCGGAAATGCCGCCTCGCTATTCCAGCTCGCATATGTCACCTCGCATATGCTGCCTCGCCAGACTCTCCTCGCGAACTCTTCCTTGCATATGCCACTTCGCTTTTTTGCTTCTTCGCCTCTTCGCTAAACTCTGCTTCGCAAACTGCCATTTCGCACATTCCCTCTTCGCATAATGCCTCTTCGCATAATGCCACCTCTCCTTTCCTCTTCGCCTAACCTCTTCGCCAAGCCTTTTCGCCAAACTCTCTTCGCCAAACCTCTTCGCCAAACTTCTTCACCAAACTCTCTTCGCCAAACCTCTTCGCACATGCTTCCTCGCATATGCTTCTTTGACAATTGCCACTTTGGCAATTTCATCTCGCCACCTCGCAAAATGCCACTTCGTATTTTGCCGGCTCGCCTTAACTAGATCCTACTAAGTTAAAACTCTTCCTCGGTAACTTAGACTTAACCAGCTCGCAAAAGAGATACAAACATCCAAACTTACTAATTCTTTTTGCCATTTAAAATAGACATGCAAGGGCATAATATATCAAAAATTCAAATCACTAAGACCAACACACAGACCATGGTGACTCTCCAAATGTCACCCAGACTTACTGCCCCAAAATCCAACCGAACAGACCTGATAAAATCCACTCTCCACTGAGATATACTTATCCAAAAATTCTGAAATTTTACAGCCAACATCACAACACACAAAGGAACATTTTTCATTACACCTTTAGCTAAATTTGCCCCAGTTATTCCCAGTAAATTCAAACGGACACTCAACCAGACCAGCCTTGCTCAAATAGACATAACTCATCACACACCCAGAATTTTGCCAAGCCAATTTACATAATTATAGTAAGACATAAACTCACAACTTTTATATTTTACACTTTACCAAATTATTTCTTTAAGATCATGCAATTATCATTACAAAATCCTACAACTGCAAATCAGAAATTCTGAAATTTTCAAACATTCATATTTGAAATTAATCAACTCTCCAAACATACCATTTAATAAAAATACAACAAAATGGACAGATATTACATTTAATTTCAGTGATACTGATTGTATGAGAAAAGATATACTGAGGATTTTAAATCAGATAGAGTTAATAAACATTGAAGTTAAATGAATTGATGAATGTGTAAATGTATGGTTGAGTTAAGAAATGCATAAATTTTTCTTAATAAGTATTAGATTGATGAACTGTTTGTCTATTAATTGTAGATTATGATTTATATGATATTGGAAGAGATATGTTATGATTATATTTGATCTATATTATTATGAGATAGATATGTTAATTCATAAGTTACTGAATAGTGTTTCGATAATAGAATGGTATTATGCTTTGAGGAAATCTCTAAGAGTTAATGAAATTGCATTATGAGAATATAATGATTGATAATACTGATAAATTATATGTTCTAATAGCTTGATGAACTTATGTAATGTATATTTAAGAGATAAGAGTAAGTATGGATCATAAGTTTTATAATTTTCTAAGAATTAATGAATGATATTTGTATAATGTTTTATTAAAGATCGTGTTAAGATTATCTTTTGCTTCTCCAAAGAGGAATGCATGGTTAAGACTGTAAGTTGGCTAGTTAGCCTAAACTATTATCAGTTGACTTATGATATACTGTTCTTACATGTTTAAGAAGTTATTATTTTTATTTAGTTATTCTAAATTGTGGATTGTAAGTTCTAATGCATTTGAAACCTAAGTATGGTTTTGTATGATAATCGATTATGTTTGAGTTTTCTGTATTTATTTTATGACTTGTAATATTCTAATCTCTATTGATATAGGTTTTTTTAGAGCGTTGGATGCTAAGAGTTTCATAATTAGATGTTCTGGATTATTGGACAATGAATTGGAAAGGAAAAGAAGTGAATGTGGTTGTTATGAGATGTTTTGAGGATTTTGTATGAGCAAAATTTTGCAGCACAATTTCCATAGCCTTAAAGAATGAATTTTAAAAAGTGTAAAGTAGAAAAGTTGTAGATTATGTCCATCTATATGTCTTAAATTCAGCTTTGTAAACTCTTATGTGTGTGGGGAGATATTTTTCCTTGATCATGACTAATTCAGGTTGTTGCTTCTGTAGATAGTTTGAGATTATTTAATTTTTTTAAGGACCTTATATATTGAATTAGACAAAGTGTAAAACATGAAAAATGTTTATTTATATGTGAGTAGATGTAATAAATCAGTTTTTTAATTGGAAATGTACATTTTAAGTTATAGTCATATAAGTGAGGTCTGCCGGATGATACTTGCTGAGTAGCAGAGTTGAATTTAAAAATTCACCATAAATTGTATAGTGATTAGATTAATCTCAATTTTTAATATGTTGTATTTTTTATATGTCTATTTTAATTAAAAAAAGAATCAAGTTAATTGGATATTTGTATCTCAATATAAAGCTGGTTTAGCATGTACTGTAGAAGTATTTTTTTCCAGCTTAGGTACATGAACAATAATTGGGCTCTATAAATAGATGCAACCTTTATTTTTTTTTTTTTTTGGACAGAACCTCAGCCCCTCATTCCGTTCTTCTTCATTTCTTTCCTCCCAAACCCTAAAAATTTTTTCTTTGATTTTCTAAGGTATTAATACTCTAATTAATGCTTTATTCTTGAAAGAAAACACCCAAGGAACATCAAATCCTCAATGGATTCAAGAGATTTGTAGTTTGAAGAGGAAAGATAAATTTCTCTACTTTCATTTTTGGTATGATTTGAAGTTATTTATGGATTAATAAGTTGATTATGAGTCTTGGGTGCAGGATTAAGAGTAGTTATTACAAGTTTAATCGGTTGATTTGAAAGATTTAGCTATAAATTGTTTTGTGACTAATAGTATCATGTATAGTAGATTTTTTTTTTTAAAATCTTTTATTTCTTTCTGAATAAGATTGATAGATTGAAGTTAGAAATGATGAGTATGGACTTTAGAAATATTACATGTTAAAGATTGAACTTGGATCTTGGTTAGGTTGAAAACCCTAATTTTGTAAAGTAATGATATGATGATTCTAAGTTAAAATTGAGTTAATTTAAAATAAATTGAAGTGCTTATGAGTAAAAACTCATGGATAAATTGATGAATTGAACCTTTTGAGCTAGGGTTCTACTATTTATGATAATGATTATTTGGGGATTTCTGTGTAGGATGTTTGAGCCTAAAGAGTGAAAGGTTTTATGCAAGTTATGTTGATTTTGAGCTCTGTTGGAAAGGTCATTGCTGTAGGGTAAGTTATGAATATGTTTTGTTTGATAATTCTAAATCTTTGAAAGTTCTTACATATATATATATATATATGACCATTGTTCTCTTAAACAACTATTATTCTGAGAACATATAAACATGTACACTTTATCTTATAATTCTTTGCATTATCATTTGTATTGTTAACAAGATTAATCATTGATTCTTTGGATCAACTCTCCATATGAAATTATGTTATGTTATATGAAATTTTATATGAATTATAATTCATTCTATTGAAAGACCATTTGGGTCTATTTATTGGTATTATATTTACCTAATTTTTGAACCTCTGACTGTGTAATGATAGAACATTTTTGCCAGTGGGGGAAAATCATTGGATTGTGTGCTCCAGTGACTTAACTGATAGAGTCTAATTACAAGTATCCTACCCGGAGGGGACTATATACTCTGATTGTGTGCTATGATCAAGCGTACATATTTCTATTAGTGAGGTGACAACCCACTTTTGTTATTCTATTGTTCTACCATATATATTTTGTTTACTGTGCCATTTGTTATAGGCACATTCTGATTACTGATATCAATATGAACTCTATATATATATATATATATATATATATATATATATATATATTGATCCTTGTACATCGAACCCTATTGAATATTTATTGTTACATAAATATATTGATTCTAATTTCTGATTTTGAACACTGAACTTCAGGTAAGACATATACATAATTCATTGAGTTAAAGGTTCATTACTCTTATGTGGATTTTCAGGTTCTGCTTTAGTTGAGATGGCCTAGAGGCAAGGTTAGAGCTTATTGGTTATTCTTGTTCTACAAGAAGCTTCTACATATACGATTATTGTATTTCTATTATATGGTATATGTATTATAATTATTCTGTTATAGTTATCTCATAGAATGAGAATGTATAGATAGAACTGTGATTGTTGCATATGGGAACATTTTTGGACTTTTCTTTATTTGGAAAATGATAGTTTAGCAAGTTGTTTCTGATTATTAAATATTATTTTTGACTGATAATTGATCAGATGGATTCTATTATAATAAATGTTTGTATTCTAAGTTAATAGATGAATTGTATAGAGATTTCATTATATAGATTTAGGCTTTTATTATGTTCTACGAGTTTTCGATGGCCTTAAATCTATCCATACCCTAAAACCGTAACACCTCTGAAATAAGGGTGTTAAATACTGTCTTACTTCAGTGTTCCTAAAAGTGAGTAGAATTTATGTGTGTTTTATATCAAAGAAAAATTGAATAAAATTTAAAATATTATAGCCCTTTTTTTCTTAATTGATTTTTTCCTTTTGTCATTGCAACTCTCAATATTCTATATAAAAAAATAAAATAATAATTTACATGTATATGTTAAATTAAAATAGTAATATATAATAATTAAGATTATTATAATTAAATTATATTATTTGTAAATCTTGTATTTATGTAGTCATATTCTCCATTAATAATTTCTAGAATACATAACAGATCAAAAAATAACTCAAAGATCACTATAGAAAAAAATTCTTGTAAAAATAAAAAAAAATAGTGTTGTATGGCCTAGTAAAGGAGAGATAAACCTCCAAAACCTTTAATTCTTGTCATGTACCAACTTATGAGTTATGACTAGAGCATGGATAAATTTAAGTCTATCAACCACTCAAGGAACCATAAGATATAGATGAAAATAAGAATCTATCATAATAACAACAAAATTTGAACATAATCCCAAGATCATAACCTACGAAACATAACATTCTATAACTATAATTCCCTTTTATAATCATATATCATCATAATCCTTTAAAAAAAATAATTAAGGCATCTAATAGCCTCTAAGGTATCATCATGCAACATATAATCATAGTAAAATACATCTTATTTAAATAATAAATACATGCCATCAAGTCATATAAGATTAAATATACAATCTCAAAAATAATGATAATATCCTTAAAAGACAACTATAAAGTTCAAGAATCAAAAGTATACATGGATATTTGAATATTCCTATTAAAGAAAGAATGACAAGGAACATGAGCTATCCAC
This sequence comes from Aleurites moluccanus, assembly GCA_948193065.1. Classification (NCBI taxonomy): domain Eukaryota; kingdom Viridiplantae; phylum Streptophyta; class Magnoliopsida; order Malpighiales; family Euphorbiaceae; genus Aleurites; species Aleurites moluccanus. Next base: position 6,279 of record CANXYC010042831.1, read on the forward strand.
TAAAATATTAAACAACAAAGGGTGAGTAAACTCATTGAGTATGTAACACCTGAGATTTCTTTTGCTTGTATGCATTCAAAAATTCTTGTAATGATGTATATAAGATTTGTTATGGAATGTTTATTTTAGAAGTGAGATTTGATTGTCTTGATTTGAATTTCAGAGTTTGTATTTATGCAGAATTTTGTGAATTTATGTTCAAGGCGTTAAAGAAAGAATTTGAGATATGTTGTAGCCTCATGTGTCTAGTTTAAGTGGAAAGAAGAATCGAGATATTTAGACTTTTGTAGCTCAAGATAGAGCTGGTTTAGCATGTGCAACTGAAGTGATTTTTTCCAGCTTCTGTCGTGAACTGTGGACGTGACCAGTGAACAGTGAACAGTGCTTGTGAACGGTGCATATAAACAGTAAACTCGTGGTTTATTTTTTTGGCAGTAGCTTCTCTTCACTTCATTTTTTCTTTCTTTCTTCTTCTCTCTTCTTTTCCATTTCCTATTCCTCTCAACGATAAGTCATTTTTCTTCATTTATAAGGTTTTAATACTCTAATTAAGCCTTATTAATGCTAGAAAATACAAATTAAAGACTATAACAATATCAATTCAAGTCAAATTCTTCAAAATTTCATTGGAGGAGAAAATAAGGTAATTTTCTCAATTCTTCTCTCTAGCTTGAGTTAAGTTCTTTGTTAGCTAGAATAGTTATTTTTAAGTTGTGGGTAATCTTTTGTGAGCACTAATGGCTAATATTTATAGTTAGATTTAGTAGTTTTGAGGATTTATGATTTTTAGATGAATAATACTGTGAATAGTAGATTTTCTCTATAATTATTATTCATCCTCTATTAATGGTTAAATTAATGCTAGAATTTGTTTGTATAAACTCTAAGGAGCTTAGAATTTATGAAGGATTATTTTATTTGATTGTTTTGAAAAAACTCTAAATTTTGAAATTTTGGGAATTTTTATTTAAGAGAAGAGAACTCAAGGAATTAAGGATCTTTTGGATTTGAGCAAGAGTTGAGCTTAACTAGAAAGCTTTTTAGTACTAAGAGGTAAGTGTGGATTTTGTTTCATGTGTATGTGTAATACCCTAGAAATTTCTAACTTATATGCATGAATTAATTCTCAGTATATGGTTTAAAGGCATTGAAATGATGGAAAATAATTTTTAAGACACAGTTAGAAAGCGAACAAATTACTTTTCTGGAATTCGACGGTGTCGGGAATACTACCGAGAAATTAGCAGTCCGGTCAATAGAAGAATTTCTGATTCTGACCAGGGGGTAATAGATCACATAAATGTATGTGTAATTTTGGAAAAAAGAAAGAGGTGAAAAACATTTAGGAACACTGAAAAAGTAACCAATGGCAAAACCATAAATAAATGGAACTTTAAGGTGAATAGTGGAAATGAGTCTATCTGAGTTACAAAATGAATCTGAAACTATTTTTATAAATAAGTATAAATTAAAATAAGCCTTTTGATTCCCCACTTTGAAATCTAAATCCTGACAGAATTGTCAAAATAAATTACAGAAGAAGTTGGGGTCAAAGTATAATTATATGGAAGTTTAAGGACTAAAATATAATTTGGTGGTCGAACCCTTCTCTCTTCATTTCCATCCATTTGTTCTTCATTTCAAACTAAATTTCCTTAAGAAAAATCATAGAAAACTTGAGTTTAGGCATTTTTCTTCCATTTCCATCCTGGACTTGCTTGGAAACTTAAAGAAATTCAAGGAAATTGGAAGGAAAATTTCGGGCGGAATCTCACTTCAAGGTAATGAATTAGTTTGTTCAATTTTATGGTTTATTTAGGTGAATTTGATGATGAATTGAATGGGTTTTAGGTTAGATTGCATCAATTGATGCATTTGGATAGAAAACCCTAAATTGCCTAACCTAATTGAAGTTGTATGAATGAGCTATGTTAATTAGTGTTAGTTTGTGTCAATTGATCTTAGAATATGTTAATTGGAGACCATTAGGTAACTAATTGATGGTTATTTTGTTGTAGAAAATAAGAATTGTCAAAGTAGTGCATTTTGCCTCCTTTGAAGTTTTATGGTGGAAATCAATTTTCCAAGGCAATTGGAAGCCTTAAGTGAGTTCTATATGTATCAAATTACATGTCCTAAACATTGGACTGTTTATTGGAATTCATATTGGTGAACCCCATTTTGGTCGAACCAACATGCACTATTCATTACCTTGATTTTCTTTGATTTTTCCTTTGAATTTCTTAGCCAATTTGATACCTTTAATGTTGTTTCATATTGTATAATTGATACATATTGTGTTGTTGACAATGTGAACTTGTTGTTGGTTGAATTGGGCATGCCAAATTTGCACCAAACCCTAACCTAATGGCTTGCCTTTTTGTGCCTATCAAGTGTTTGACAAAATGCCTAGTTATGTTTGCCTTGGCCTATTGCTTTGTTTTCCATAGGTCTACCATTTGAATGTCATCGTCGCCAGTGACATTGACATGCCAATTGGCCTACCGATTTCTTTTTGCCGACCTAATCTTTATTCCATACCTTTGTTGTTTACCAAAGTTGTATAGTATATATTGCAATGCCATTGATTTTATTGCTAATTGATTTGAATGATATTGAGCTTATTGATATGGAGGATACCATTGTTGCATAATGGTGTCCATTGATATGTTTCTTTCTTATATTGATCCTAATGTGGCTTGACAGAGCTACCACTCCGACAGAGTAGTAGGAATATACTGTCGGCGATGTGCACATTGTATTACTGATACCCTAGCTAGGAAGGGTTATAGTCCTAGCCATAAGACCTGATCAGTCTTATGCTTACTGATATGGATATTACTGGAGATTGTATGTTCGCATATAATCCATACTGATGCTACTGGAGACTGCATGTTCGCATATAATCCATACTGATGCTACTGGAGACTGTATGATTTCATATAGTCCATCCCTTTATCTGTCTTTTCATATTATACCGAGCCTATGATATACTTATTGACTATTCTGTCACCTTCTATTACTAATTCTGTAAATTGTTGATATTGAGCTACTGACATCATTGTTCCATCTGTTAACCATTATATTTATTGGCGATGCATATAGATTCACTGAGTATCTTATATACTCACTATTTCTTTGTTTAACCATTTCAGGAGAGGAGTAGATTGTAGAATCCAATCTTTCGAAATCCGAGAATTTATGCTTACTGTCATTTCATATAAATATTACATATTATATATTTTTGGTGTTCATAGTCTAGCTGCTCCATGGGGTATGTATGAGTTAGTTAGAATATGAACATGTATATGTATGTCATGATATTTTATGGTATATAATGATTATATGGCATGTTATATTGACTGTTACTGCCAATTGCATTAGATTACAGAAAGAATTACAGAATGATAAAATGAATGGTAATTAAGTAAAATGGATAATTAATTGATGGTTGTAGATTATACATGTGATACTGGGTTCTACGGGTGCCGATCGCCATTAGCATCTCCCACATCCTAGGACCGTCACAATCTAGAAATGGGTCGTGACAGAGGAGGTATCGGAGCTCTAGGTTACAAATGTTGGAGTTTTAGGTTACAGATGAATACTACCTGAATTACAAAGGAATAGTGACTAAGTATAGAATGGGGTAGAATTAAGTAAACCATAGAGCATAGGATTTCCTTTGTCATCTTTTGCTGTTATCGTCTGTTATATGTTAGTATTCTGCATTTTTGTGATATACTGAGTGCATTTTCTATTTTCTTGACAGATTACAGAGATGTCCGATGATAGGGACAGAGATACTAGGGAGGTAGAGGTAGCCTCCAATGAGTCTTTGGTCAGGGAGTTCTCAGTTCAGAGGGTCCGTCCAAATCCTGATGGACTGCAGAGGATACAGAGAGGGCCGATGATCCCTAGAGAGTTGAGATGATGAGGGGATTGATAGAGTTACACAGAGATTTAGCATATTTGAGGCGAAAATGTCAGAATGTACTGCCACCACCAGTTCCAATAGCAATGCCCCCACTTGTGGCATCAGAGGTAGTACCAGTTGCACTGGCTCCTGTATAGCCAGTAGGGGTTCCTGGGGATCCTGCTGTATAGGAAGGCCATAGAGTTATTGAGGAGGGTGGTGTGTCCATGTTTAGCTTTCTGAAGCTAAACTTACCAGAGTTCAGGGGCGATAGAGGCAGTGATCCGATGGATTTTCTGGAGGAAGTTGAGAAGGTAGTTAGGAGACTACCTTGTTATGAGCTTAGAGCTGTTGAGTTGGTTGGATTATTACTCAAAGGGAAGGCTTAGACTTGGTTTTCAAGGAGGATAGAGCCTAGGCTATATGGTGAGCATCCACCCTCATGGGCTGAGTTTCATCAGGGTTTGATAGATGAGTTCATTGTTGAAGGGGTGAAGACCCATAACTTGATCCAGTTTGAGCAGTTGGAGAAGGGTAATAGATCAGTAGAGGAGTATACTGAGGAGTTCATCAGGTTGAGTAAGTATGCTACTCATATTGTTCCTACTGAGGCGGATCTGATCAATAGGTTTAGGAGGGGTTTATATGTTGTACTTCATAATGCTCTGTTGGCTATAGAATTCACTTATCTGACAACAATTATGGATAAGGCTACACAAATAGAAGAGAAGTATAAGATAAAGAGGGCAAAGAGGGACCAGAAGAGAAAATGAGGTCTAGGAGCTCAGATTAAGAGAGGGGAGAGCTACTCCCAGCCTAGGCAGGCAAAGCTAGTGCCTCGATTTGATTAGTGATTTTCAGCTAATAGTTGGAGGAGGAGAGTACAGAGTAGGGGACCGCCAGTGGTTCAGTCAGCACCTGCCTATTCTCAGAGTTCTTCGAGACCAATTGCTCAGACTTCCAGTATCCCTAGTTGTGGGTTTTATGGACGGAGACATGGAGGGGAGTGTTGGCGACAGACTGGTGCTTGCTTGAGATGTGGTCAGCAGGGTAACTATGCTAACAAATGTCCTTTGAGGGGTGAGCAACAACCATCTGCTATGGTTTCTTAGTTGACAATACATATGAGTCAGAATATGGGTAGAGAGGCTTCAGGTAGAGGTAGAGGCAGAGGAGGATAAGCTCACAGCAGTAGTCAGGCCCCAGTGGGAAGGGGTCAGGGCAGAGTATTTGTAGTCAATACCCAGGAGGCACAGAGATTAGACAATGAGTTCACAGGTACTATTCTGATTTCGAATGAGATTGCGGATGTCTTTTTTGATTTCGGTGCTACTCATTCCTTTGTGTCACCTCATTTTACACCTAAATTGAATAAGGAAAGGAAATTGTTAGATGTGCCTTTAGTGATTGCTACCCTAATGAGTGAGAGTGTTGATGTGGACTATTACTATCTTGACTATGTGATTGAAATTGATGATAACATATTGTGTGCTGATTTGATTAAACTGTCAGTGTTAGAGTTAGATGTGATTTTGGGTATGGATTGGCTTACGAGGCATCGGGCAGTTATTGATTGTTACCAGAAGAAGGTCAGGTTTCAACCTAAGGGGCAACCAAAATTTGAGTTTCAGGGTGACATACGAGAGTTTAGAGTTAATCTGGTTTCTGCTATCCAGGGTAGGAGGATGATTGGGAAAGGTTGTTCAGCCTATTTGGCTCATGTGATAGATGTGCAAAAGTCTTCTGTAGATCTTTATCAGGTACTGATAGTTTGGGAGTTCCTAATGTATTTCCTGAGGAGTTGCCAGGATTGCCCCTGGATAGGGAGATTGAGTTTGAGATTGAGGTGCATACAGGCACTGATCCTATATCCATTCCTCCATACAGAATGGCACCAGTTGAATTGAAGGAATTAAAGGTGCAGTTACAAGAGTTATTGGATAAAGAGTTCATTAGACCGAGTAGTTCTCCTTGAGGTGCATCGGTTTTGTTTGTAAAGAAGAAGGATGGCTCTTTGAGGATGTGTATAGACTATAGGTAGTTGAACAAGGTGACAGTGAAGAACAAGTATCCATTGCCTCGGATAGATGACTTGTTTGATCAGCTGCAGGATGCTAGCCATTTTTCGAAAATTGATCTGAGGTCTGGGTATCACCAGTTGAAGATTAAGAAGGGTGATGTGCCTAAGACTACTTTCAAAACCCGATATGGGCATTATGAGTTCTTGGTGTTGTCATTCGAGTTGACCAATGCACTGGTTGCATTTATGGATCTGATGAACAGGGTGTTCAGGTCATTTTTGGATAAGTTTGTCATTATATTCATTGATAACATTCTTATCTATTCTAGGAGTGAGGAGGAATATGTGGAGCATCTGAGGATTGTATTGCAGACACTTCGAGAGCAACAGTTGTATGCTAAGCTATCTAAATGCCAGTTCTGGCTAACCAAAGTGTGTTTCCTTGGGCATGTGATATGCAAAGATGGTATTAAGGTAGATCCTCAGAAGATTGAAGCAGTTGCAAATTGGCTTCAGCCTACCAGTATTTCTGAGGTTCACAGTTTTCTGGATATGGCAGGGTATTACAGGAGGTTTGTGAAGGATTTCTCCACGATTGCAGCTCCATTGACTAGGCTGATGCGGAAACAGAAGCGTTATCTATGGACTAATGAGTGTGAGCGTAGTTTCCAGACTTTAAAGTCTTGCCTCACTAGTACTCTAGTGTTAGCATTTCCATCAGAGGGGGAGAAATTTATTGTGTTTTATGATGCTTCTCGGATCGGATTGGGGTGTGTACTGATGCAGAATAAGAGAGTGATTGCTTATACTTCTCGTTAGTTAAAGAAGCATGAAGCGAACTATCCGACTCATGATTTGGAGATGGCAGCAGTGGTATTTGCATTGATGATTTGGAAGCACTACTTATATGGGTCTAAATGTGAGATATATACTGATCATAAGAGATTATAGTAAATAGTTCAGTAAAAGGATCTAAACCTCTAGCAGCACTGATGAGTGGAGTTGCTTAAGGATTATGACTATGAGATTCTTTACTACCCAAGTAAAGCCAATGTAGTGGCTGATGCACTGAGCAGGAAGTCCATGGGTAGTTTAGCTCATATCATAGTTGGCAGGAGACCCTTAATTCGAGAGATGATGGATTTGGCAGATATGGGAGTGGAGTTGGATTTAGGATCCCAGAATCATAACTAGGCTCTGATAGCCCAATTTCAGGTGAAGTCACTGTTGCTTGATGATATTAAAGTGGCTTAGGATAGGGATCCTTATCTACTGAAGCTTAAGGGAGATGTGCAGAATGGCAAAATGATAGAGTTTACAGTGGAGGATGGTGTACTGAAGTGTGGGAAATGTATATCTATACCTGATATGGATGGGCTATGGGATTTGATTATGAAAGAGGCTCATTACTCAGCATATAATGTACATCTATAGATTACAAAGATGTACCATAATTTGAGGGATGTATATTGGTGGCCTGGTATGAAGGGAGATGTAACACGGTTTGTCTTTAAATGCTTAGCCTGTCAGCAGGTTAAGTTTGAGCATCAGAAGCCATCAGGGTTGCTTAAGGAGATTGAGTTACCAGAGTAGAAATGGGAGCAAGTTATTATAGATTTTGTAGTGGGTCTACCGAGAACTACGAGGGGTTATGACTCCATATGGGTGATTGTAGACCGATTGATGAAATCTGCTCATTTTCTGGAGGTTAAGACCAGTTATACTGCAGCTCAGTATGCACAGTTGTATGTAGATAAGATTGTGCGTCTTCATGAAGTTCCTTTAATGATTATTTCAGATAGGGGTACACAGTTCACCTCCCGATTTTGGTAGAAATTTCAGAAGGCCATGGGTACTCAGTTATGGTTCAGTATTTGCTTTCCTTCCATAGACTGATGGGCAGTTGGAGAGGACAATCCAGATTTTGAAGGATATGCTTCGGTTGTGTGTTCTGGATTTCAAAGATAACTGTAACACCCCAGTTGAAAGGTTTAGAACACAACCTTTAAAGGCAAACCAATGGGGGTTTTCTTATATGTTTGTATGTTATGTATGATGCATGTTATTACTTAAATTGAATGAATATGCATGTTTTAGACAATTTTACACATGTAAAAGTACATCAAAGGCTGCTAGGAAGAAATTGGAAGAAACTTGAAATTTTGTGAATTGGGGGCAAAATGGTCATTTTGCAGCCCTTCGAGTTCTTATGGAATTATCACCATATTTAGAAGTAGAAAATGATTTAAGAGAATGTAAATGGTTTTAGTTAATTAATTTGAAGATTTGATTGAAAAATAAACCCGATTGAAAATTGTACCAGGTAAGCTCCTCAATTGAGGTGCTTGAGGTGCTACGGTTGCACTAAGGGTATTATAGTCTTTTCCTTTGAGGTATGGAATTATACTATGCATGCAACCTTATGATATTAGTTTAGGCTTGATTAAATCCAACCATTGGATCAAATGATGGAAAAATGGACGGTTGGATCAGTAGGTTGCAAATTTGCTATCATAAGCTTGATGTATTGGATTTTTGCCATT
>CANXYC010042863.1:0-24951 GCA_948193065.1 Aleurites moluccanus
ATGAATGTTATCCTTTGGATACTCTTGTTCCTCTTTGATAAGAGATGTCTTCTTTAGATCATTAAGGAACAAGAGAAAGATATGTAATGATATAGAAGGATGCAATTGAATCCCCTTGATTATGTATGAATATGGAAATTATATAATGTTATATTCTTGGCATTTATGAGAATAGTGATCTGTGAGTTCTACGGGTTTATGGTGGCCTTAAGCCTACCCTTGCCCTAGGACCGTCGCACCACTGGAGTTGGGGTGTGACAAGTAAGGGGTGACATCGATTCAGTTTAAAAGATTGTTATTAAATTAAATCAAATTTTTTTTTAAACCAAACCAAACTATTATTATAGTCAAACAGTTGATTTCGATTTAGTTTAAATATTTTTGGTTTGTCAGTTTTAAACTATATTTTTTTTATAAATCGTCATTATTTTATTATAAATTTAAGAAAAAATACCAATAAAATATCGATAATAAAAAAATTTTAAAAATAATTTAATATTGTACAACTCAAAACTTTTTTGTTCTATTATATATATATATTTAAATTGCAAATTAAATTAAACTTTTTATTTACTCTATTTTTTAAATCAAATCAAATCAAATAAATTATAAAACTAATTTAATTTAATCAATTTAATTCAATTTCATCATTTAACTTCTCCAACCAGCAATGACTTGATACACAGGCTCATCGAGAACAATGAGCCTTTAAAGATGGACTTACCGTGATTTGGGTAACCCATGGGCAATTCAAATTCCGGCATGCTTGGTTATCCAAAAAAAAGGCCTAATTTTATTTTTTTAATTAAAACTTTTCTTTCTTAAAAGAAACTTGAAGTCCATAAGGTTAAGCTCAAATATGAAGGATATTTATTGTTGATGCTGCTGGTCACGATGGGGGACTCGCACTATTCTGGAAAGAAATGTCTATGGCCATGTTATTGGGATTCTCTCGAAATCACATTGATGTGGAAGTAGCTGTAAAGGGTCAATGAAAATGGAGATTAGCTGGTTTTTATGGGTTCCCTGAAAGGAATTGAAGTCGTCACTCTTGGGATTTTCTTCAAAGCTTAGCTCCTTTAGCCTCCTTGTCGTGGTGCTGTGCTGGGGACTTTAACGACCTGCTATCCTCCTCTGAAAATATGGTAAGCGTCCTCATCCCCCTTGGCTTTTGAATGGTTTTCGTCAAACTCTTGAGGATAGTGAGCTAGCCTATCTGTGTTTTGATGGTGACCAATATATCTGGGAAAGGGGAAGAGGTACAGAGAATTGGCTGGAGGAAAAATTAGACAGAATCATGGTCAATCTGTCTTGGCGTAGGATCTTTATTCATGTTAGGGTTTGGAACTTGGGTTACTTCTCTTCTGAAATTATATAAAATAATAGATAATAGGGTTAATTATATTGACACTTTTATATTTTTCCATATTATACTAATACGTTCCTCTATTTTCAAAATTATACTAAAACATCCTTGCATTTTGTTTCCGTTAGATAAATACATCATTCTGTCTAATTTTTTTCTATTTTCTGTTAATCAAAACACAAAAGTTAACTTTTTAGTTAAAATAATTATAAAAATACCTAAAATATCCCTGATAATTACCATCCATAACTCAGATGAATTCTTTTTGCCTTTCCATTCTATAACAAAAAACGATAATAAATCAAAACCCAGAAATTCTTTTGCAAAACAACCAATATCAATTTCAATCTAACATCAACCAAAATATTATCAAACATAACACAACCAATTTGAACAAAGAAAGGGAGATGTGGAGGCATGCAAGATAGTGGCTCTATTCTCCTCTGTTTTTCTGAGGCAAAACAAAGAAAGGGAGATGTGGATAGTGATTGTTAGTGGAACAAATTAGTAATTAACCCAACTCAAGCAAAGGAATGGACGGTGAAAATATGGTCAGATCATGCAAAAGGAAAGTATTTTTATTTGCACTCCAAATATTTTAATCCTGCCTCTATTGATTTCGCCTAAAAAAATTTGCATTTGCACTATGCTTTCTATTGACCGCTTTAAAGTTCGAACCATCAAGCTGTGATCTTTTCATGGATCTTTCGTCCAAAACATCTGCCCAATTTCATAACTTCATCGATGGCAATAATCACAGAGGAAACTCAAATCAGAGCCCCAAATGTAGACACAAAATTATCCATTTGTTTTCTGATTTTATTTCACTTTTTCAGTGTCTCTAACCACTCTTTCAACTATTTCTCTCCTCTCTCTCTCTTCCTCATCAACTATTACTCTTTCTACTACATCGGCTTCAATACTTGCAAATATTTTTGACAATCGAAAGGAGGAATTGGATAAAGCAGGGTTATGGGTATTGAGATAGAGAATGTGATATTGGGGTTTAATGGGGAGTGAGAGGAAAAGAAGAACAAGAAAAGGAGAAGAGAGAGAGGATCAGGAGAAGAAAGAGAAGAGGCTTTGGAGGGAGGAGTTTTAGGTGCAGCGGCGACTATTGTGGTGGTCGCCGTGACTGTGCTCTCTGAAGAAAGAAAGTATGAGTAAACCCTATGAATTTTTTTTATTCTTTTTATCGGAAAAAAAATGGACATGCATTTCCAAAATGGAGAAGATGTGAAAATTGTTTATAAGAGATTGATGGAGAAGATGAAAGGGAATAGTTATTTCGGGATATGTTAAAAAATAAAAATAAAAATGAAAATCAGAGGTATTATGGACTTTTTACAATAATTTAAAGGATTTTTTAACGAAAGGACCTCAAATTTTAACGAAAGCAAAATGCATAGATGTTTTAGTATAATTTTAAAAATATAAGGACGTATGAGTATAATATAAAAAAATACAGGAGTGTTAATATAATTAATCCTAGATAATATTACATAAAATAATTATGATGAATGGATGCTATAAGTGCATATTGCAACCCACCAAAGGGTTGAGAGGTCTAGTGTGCATTTATACTCAACAGTCTCTCATATATCACATTTTAGATATTAAAAAATTTTATAAAAATTTTTAAAAATTATAATTTGATAGTTTTTTATGTAATGAATCAAATTATATATTTTTTATGATAAACAAAAATCAAATGGATAGAAAAAATGGATTATAAATTTTGTGTATTATATCTAACGGTCTAAATTTAATGCATTTATAATGCATTTTTAGCCGTACATTTGATTTTTGTTTAATATAAAAAAATATATCATTAGATTAATTACATCAAACATTATCAAATTATAATTTTTAAAAATTTTTATAAAATTTTTTAAGTACCTAATATATAACATAAGAGAGGCTGCTGTGTAAAAATACATAGCAACCCTCTTCAACCCCACCAAATTCAAATACATCGATTGCTGTGCTTTTAAGTGGCCACTAACGGGTTGAATAGGGCTGCTGTGTTAAAAACATAGTTGCCCCTGCTGTGTTGACCTTTTATAACTCAAAAAACTTTTGTAAAAATGTTTAAAAATTATAATATTATAGTATTTGTTGTAACGAATCCAATAACATATTTTTTTTGAACGAAACAAAAATCAAATGGATCCAAAAATATATATTAGAAGTATATTAAATCTAAATTATTAGATTTTAACGGTTTACATTTAACATACTTATATTGCATTTTTTGGATTTATTTGATTTTTATTTTATACAAAAAATATGTCATTGTATTCGTTACAATAAATATTATAATTTTATAATTTTTAAAATTTTTTGCAAAACCTTTTTAGACTATAAAAAGCCAACACGACAGAAATTGCTGTGTTTTAATACAGCAGCCCCCTCAACCCACCACTAACCCGCCATCTTTAGCTCAAACTTAGTCATCTCTCTCTCTCTCTCTCTCTTTTTCTCTCTCTCTCTCTCTACTTCTTTGGATGTGATTCGTTTTTGTTATTGATATTGTTAAATTTTTGATAATAAAAGAGATTAAATCTATAAGCTTTGTTTAGCGCATTAAATATGCATAAAAAATGAAGAGAAATTAAATAAGAGAAATAAAAAAAAATTATAATTTCTCTAATATTGATTGGATCACTTATTTGCATAAGGAAAAAAAATTGAAATTCATTTATATTATAATTATTTTTTTAACTCCATTTTAGTAATATTGAGAGAAAAAGAAAAGATATTTTAATAATTTAAAATCTATCACACTTTTTAACTCTATATTTCTCTCTATTTCTCTCTATTTTGGAGAAAGAAATTATATTGCTTCTAAAGTTAATGTGAGGAATTTTAATTTCTTCATTTTTCTTTTACTTATTATCAAACCAAATGAAAGAAATTTAATTAATTTTCTTCATTTACTTTTTTTTTTCTCTTCACTTCTCTCAAAACAAACAAATGGTAAGAAATAGCATGCTAAAAATTAGAATTAACGGTGAGGTTATTATCTCTTAAATTCATGTATATTTTTTATCATTTGATTATTTTTGGACATTTTAAAATCTGAACAGTTTTAACAAAACCAGAGGTGGGTTAATGAATTCTTTTATGTTCTTGTTCATGGGTTTTTGTGAGTTTTCATTTTTCTTCTTTTTTTTTTTTTTAATTTCTTTTTGAATTTTTTTTTTCCTATTTTATTTCCAAGTAAAAGTAGCTTTCAAAGGCAATCCATTGGTGGTGTGTTTGTTTTCTGGATATAACCTTTTGCTTGTAAAAAAAAAGAAACCATTTTTTGGTTTCCCACGTAGATCTACCCTTTTGTTTTGCTCTTCGAATTCTTTTGTTCTTCTAAAGTTTTCTGGAGCTCAAGTTCCCATTTTTTGTGATCTGCAGGAAGAAAGCTTCAAAGGGGTAAACTTATTTCTTAATTTAGTTTGACGGAGGTTTGGTTAAGCGCCCAAATTAAAGCTGAGAGCCCATTTAACACAGGTATACTTTAAATGTTTCACACTTTTTATTCTTTATTTGGCTTTACAGTTCTGCTTGCTTAATTTTAGGTTGATTTACTTAAATTCATTTGTTTCCTTTTTCTTCCTCTTTTTTAAGGGATATTAATAATTAGTGTTAATTTTTTTTTTTTTTTTTTTCATGATACAGATATTTGAGAATTTGGAGGAATTTGGTGTTTCTCATATTTTGCAAGAGATGTTTACTTATAAATCTAATTATATTAGAGATCAACCTTTAAATTTTAGATTTTCACTTTAATTCAAATCTAAACAACAAGGACTCCACATAATCTCAAGTTGATCTCTATAATCTGGTTAAAATCAATCAATTAATTAATTAATGGGCTCATTCTTTTGTAAGATGGGCCATTCATTCTAGTTAGGGGCCCATATCCAAGCCTGGAAAGCACTTAAAATGGGTTTTCCGAGTCTAAAATTAAACTATCACATCATTAATCATATGAAACCCTAAATTCCAACGTAGCCGCCGTCACTTCTCCACTCTTATCTATTTGTCAGATCTGGTAAAAAAACAAACAAAAAAAAAAAAGGTCATTCAAGTCGCAAATTTATTCTCTTCCTCTTCAATTCAGACTTCAGGTAAGTCCAAGGTCCAAGCTTCGCCTTTTTTTTTTTTTATTTGCTTTTATTATTATTATTATTTTTATTATTTTGTATTTTACTTGAAGGCTAGAGCAGATAAATCAGCACTCTATTGAAGCTCTGAAGTTTAGTCAGGTAAGTAACTGTGTGGTTAGGTAGGCCGTGATTTTTTTCCTGGTAAGTGTTAACTCTGCCTTCTTCACCGAGAAATGAAACATAAGATCTTAAGCTAAAACTTTGAAGTTTAAACCGTTGGATTATCGTCTTGATTAAAAACTGATCAAACTTATTGTAGGTAATTAAGATTATTAGTGTATTCATCGAGTATGTTCCGGGATGATAATGATGACAGCAAAACATTATTGACGGAAAATGATGATAATTCGGGGCGTAGGGCGTCGAAAAATGATGGTAATTCGGGGTGTTGCGCTTGGTTTCGCCGCAGTTCCAAAAATGTCTCCTCACGGCTGGATGATAAAAAATACCAAAAAAGTTTTGGTGACTTCCCATTTGATAGAAAAGGTAAGGTCGATATTGTTATTTTTTGAGCTCCTTCAATATATTATTATATGTTTATATTCTATATAATATTGGTCTCTAATTTATATAGTAAAATTTAAATGATTCTTTTCTGTTGTAAAAAAAATTATAATACCATGTTGATCGAAGTTTTAACGGAAAGCTATATCAGAAAGGAAGCACTTTCTTTCTTTATTTTTTTTTTTCAAATTTAAAATATAAAATTTCAAATTCCCTATACCTCATCAAACAATGGATTTATAAATTTATAAATTTAAAATCATGGATTTAGAGTATAATATTTGAAATTTAAAGTTCAAAATCGAAATTTATATTTCTAAATGCTTCCTAATTGTAGTATGAATAATAATTGATTTTAACCAGATAATAGAGATATATGAATAATAATTGATTTTAACCGGATTATAGAGATCAACTTGAGAATATGTGGAGTAGTAGTTGTTTAGATTTGAATTAAAGTGAATATCGAAAATTTAAAGGTTGATCTTCCTATCTGTATAAATTAAGATTCTCCTCTTATATGAAAATGATTTTATCCATCATGAATTTTTTTTTTTTGAAGGAAAAGTCTAAATAAACTCAAAATAGGCAAAAAATTTCCTATTATGTTGAGGTGGAGTTTCCTCCATAATTTTCTAATGCGTCTTCATTAAAATTATTAAAATGTCTTTAAATTTTAATTCAAACTATCTGTATAAATTAAGATTCTCCTCTTATATGAAAATGATTTTATCCATCATGAATTTTTTTTTTTGAAGGAAAAGTCTAAATAAACTCAAAATAGGCAAAAAATTTCCTATTATGTTGAGGTGGAGTTTCCACGATAATTTTCTAATGCGTCTTCATTAAAATTATTAAAATGTCTTTAAATTTTAATTCAAATGTTAAATTTTTAATTTTTATTAAAATTTCTAAAAATATCCCTAATTTATATATTTAATTGGTACTACCATTAAAATTTCTATCGTGTACCTGAATTTTAATTGATTTTTAATTCTTCAATACATCATGAAAAATCAAAATAAAATGCAATATCAATTGCTAAATGGTTGTTTGATTATTCATATAAAAAAATGCTGCTTTCTCAATTAACTTCTTCTATTAGATATATATCTAACTAATTATCTTTCTTTAAAAAGAAAACAAAACTAATATAGACTCTGTCTCAAACCGTGATATTTGACATATAGGGAAATTGCTAGTAGAGGAATTGCCAGAATTAGGCTACAAAGAAGTTTCAAATTCAAATGTCCGATACAAAGATATTTGTGCCCCTCCTAATCTTGGTTATAAGGTGATAGCTGGGGATATCCAGATGCTACAGGTACTCATCTTTTTCTTGTGGACTTAAAAGTTTGTTTAAGATTTATATATGATATATCCTTATTTGCCTATTACTTCCTGGTTACCTTAAGGATAAATTTGTTCATCAATCATCATAAGAATTTTGAGATTTTGTTCCATGTGAGAAGTGTACCTATTTCCAAATATGTTTATTAGTGTGCAGTTAAAAAATTTCTTGCCTAATTTGGATCAAACTAGACATGAATTTTCCATTAAAGTGAGTTAGAAACTTAAAATTGAGATCTCTAAGTCTAATATATCCCCTTTCAGTTTTTAGTTAAAAAATATATTATTTTGTTGATTCGTCTCTAACTTTAGTCTTTTGCAGGTTAGTTTCCACTTTGATTTGTATAATGAATTCCAGGAACATGTTGATAGCAGTAAATCCGAATCAGGTAGAAGAAAAAAAGTAGTGGACCTGATGGGCCGTTGTTATGGCAAAGGTGAGAAGAAAGACACTGTTGCTAGATTTTACTATTGTTTTTTCTTGAAGTAAATAAAATAATTAATGTGGGATTGCTTATTATTATTTTTATTATTATTATCATTAATCTAATAGGATTTGAGGATGGGATTAAAGGCATGGGAAAAGGAGGGATAAGAAGGATTATTGTTCCTGTAAAAGTCAGTATAAATTATTTATCTGTATTTCGTTCCTTTTATTAAGTTACCAATTATGATTAGTAGTATTGACTTTTTTTTCTTCTTCTTCTTCTTTTTGACAAACTTGTTTATTACATCTATATTAACTGGACATTTGTATTCTTTTCCATTTCAGGAGGAAAGAAACAAAGTACTACCAATTTTCTCCAAGGTGCAAATACAATCTCTCTCTTGTTTTGTTTTAGTAAGATTGCAAATTTGACTTTTACTAAAATTATTTGCTTTATAAATAAATTGTATATTTAATAATTAGGGTGTGGATACTAGATAGAAGAATAAAATTTTTCTATTAGAATTGAATTCATTAGAATTAGCAAGTTTTGTGGAGCTAATGACAGAATTATATTATACCTATTTTTTTAATATATAAGGTCAATTTCTGACTAGTGATAGTATTAATAGTGGCCACGAATTTTAATCAACATGATGAAAAATTGCATAAGATTTTGACTCTTTTCCATTAACCTTATTTTCATATGTGCATGTTCGTTTTTTTTTTTTCATTTCCTTTTATTTTGAATTAGAAAAAAAAAATTGCTTATAATTGGTGTTCTACAGATTAAAGATTATGCAGTTTTTGACGTAGAGTTGCTTGGAATTTCAACATCGTGGGGCGCTTTGATTAAGAGGCATATATTTCGTGAAGAAATTAAAAAAAAATAAAGTTTCGGATTTAATTGAAATTAGAGAGATATATTTAAATTGGACATTAGTTTTAATCTTATGATTTAATTATCCAATTTACATTTTCGACCCTTGTATCTATTTCTTTGAGCTTGAAAGACATGAAGTCACAATTTTCTTTTTTTATTTTTATTTTTTATTTTTCTGGAAATTGAAAAAACAACCGTGATTGTACGACTGGTATAGCTATACGGCACAGCTTAATAGCCCAGCTTAAATTAGAGAGAGTGGTGAAGGCTTAGCTTAGTCAGCCTTATATTGGTTAAATCAATGCAAATGAGTTGGGCTGATGGTGACTAATAAAAGCCAACTCAGCCCTATCTAGGGCTCACTTATTTTTCTTTCCTGCTGCTTTTACAAATTTTTGCATAAATTAGAATAGAGAAAATTACATTCTCGTTTTTTTTTTTAAATAAAAATTCGAAATTATTTCCTTCTGCGTATGATTTCAGGTGTCTAAAAGGAGGTTGATAGTGAAATATAAAAAATTGAATATATATATAAGATCAAATGTGTTAAAAGTAATATATGTGAATTATGCAATAAATATAATTTTCTATTTTAATAATTACAAAATTGAAAAATATTTTAACATAATAGTCTTGAAATCAATACTCTTACTCTTTTATATCTTTAAAACAAATGAAACAAACTAACTTGCTTTAATTGAGAAGAGTCAGTACTCTCGCTATGTTGAGATATTTTATCATCCCAAATTAATTTGATTTTATATATATATATTATTAAAAAACTGAAATAATCAAATTAAAATATATAAGTTTAATTCGATTCGATTTAATTCGATTCAATTTGATTCAAAATTTAATTTTATAAAATTTTAATTCAATTAATTTGATTCTTTCAAATTTTAATTTGATTAAAACCCAACGGAAATGCTAATCCTTTTCACCACCCAGGCCAGAGGAGTCTAAGAATCGCTCGGATTGTGACGCGGGCATCGATGTGGCTAAAAAACTCCCTGCCTTTGAGGTTGTCTCTTTCAGCTTTTTCTTTTTTTCTTCCCTTAGCGCTCATGGCTTGAAATTGGCAATCAATTTATTGAATAGCAAAGATGTGGATGAGGCGTTTAGAGCCCACATCATTTAAAAGTTCTAAGATTTGAGATGATGGGTTCTGCCATTGGATCGGTGTTGGGTTGCATTTTCTTGGTGCTTTCAATGGTGAACGTGATTGAGATTCGATTGGGGATGTTGTCTTGTTGGAGCAAGAATGCTGTTCTTGATGTTGCAGCTTTAGTCCTTTGGTTTCCTCTGCTCTCTTGATTTATATTCCCGCTGCTGTTTATGCTTTTCTGCACTGGTCACAATTATTTGAATGTTACAATATACTATCAAACCTTTAGTCCTTTGATTTACTCTGCTCTCTTGATTTATATTTCTTATTTTTTAATTTTAATTAATTACATTTTATTTTTATTTTAAAAAATATTTTTTAGAGTTAAAAAATATATTTTTATACTTTTGACAAATTTAAAAATAAAAATATTTTTTAAAAATATTTGAAAATCTATTCATTTCTAATCTTATAGGTTTGGAAACAACAATGGAGGAGACAACTGACTTTTAAATCTGACTTTCTATTCTAATTAATTATTTTCCTATTGTTTGAATGAAGATTGACATTTGAAAAGTTGTTCTGTAGGATAATATTCTTAAGATTTTTATAATCTTCATTCTGAAATTTTTTGAATGGCACGACATCTATCTCATGTTCACCATAAGAAATATTTTTTTTTTAAAAAGAGGATATTCAGACTGAATAGTTTGACTATCTACCTTCCGAATTAATTTTATCCATGATATTATAATTTATAACTCGCACACATTATAACACTCTAATTTTATTTTATTACTTAAAAATACTCAAACTTTACCTAACAGTAACTTTAAAATATTTCCGTTCAATTTTCGTCAAAAATTAATAGAATGCTGATATGATTTTGCCAACTTAGCATTTTTTATCTTTTCTTTTGCCATATCATTAGCCACACGTTTCAACCTCCTCAATGCGCGTGAAACACTAAAAAAAACATGATCTTTAATGGCTGATAAATATCTCTGGACTATTTCTCTGTCCAAGTCCATGGCTTTCTCACCACCAATAACAATTAAATCCACACTCTCTCCCTTCTCATTATTCTCAAAACCCAAATCTTTAAACAAATTCTTCTTCTCATTTTCACTCAGAATCTTCTCCACTACATTTACTCCATACCTTCTTCAACATGAGATGATTATCAACTGGACAACTCAACTCCCACTTTCACAAACTCGATGTCGAAATTTTCGGCTCAGTAAATTTGTCTTGGATAGCTTTCCCGTGTCAGACTCACATCAAAATCCTGATTCTAAACTGAATTATGAACTTAGCCCCCACTTTCACAAACCACCGCTGCTGCCGCCATAACCTTCGCCATCACGATTGTAACCACCACCACCACAATATCCACCTTCACTGTGTCCACCGCCAAATATAACCCTTTATTAATAAGAACAAAATCCATGAAATTAGTTCAATAATCCTCTGCCTCTAGATTCATTGTTGAGGAAGAGTCAAAGGCGAATTCAAAAGAAACAAATTTTGAAGAGAATTTCGCTGATTATACATTAAAAAAGCAAGATTAAGAAAGAAATTGCATTGAAAATCCTACGAAATTGGGAAAAATGCCAAATTCTACAAAACCCTTTTGGTTACCATATTGGGTAAATACTGAAACTTTACTTCACGATAGATATACAGTAAAGTGCAGCACCCAAATTTTGATGATGATGATAATGTCGTTGTTGAGGAAAAATGAAAACAGAGATATAACATGCAATGGAGAATGAGACCGGGGAAAGGCGGGAGAATATTGGATTGAGAAAAAGATAGAGAGCTTCCACTTAGCTTCCTCCTGAAATTTATCTGAGAACCAGAGATCCTTTCTTCGCTATGGAGACAATCAATTCTAAATACAATGCTTTTATTGACTAGTAACAGAGTCTGTGAAGAAATACGAGGAGAAGAAGAAGAAGAAGAAGAAATTAAACTTAGTAAATGTAAAAATAAAAAAAAAAACAAAGGGAGCAAAAACCTTGATGGCAGCGTCTACGACAACACCGATGAGACTAGGTTCGGCTTGCCTTGAGTAAGAGAAAGGGATTTTGTTCTTGCAGTTTTATTTGACCCAATATCCAGCTGTTCATGGGTCTTTAGGTATGGGTATTGAGTTTGACTCGATTTTGGAAGAGCAAGAGTTTGAAGATCTTCAGGGGATGCTTTTTATATTCTCTGTGAATTTCTCCACCACTTTAACTCTGCTTTTATTTATGGAAATTGGATTTCTTTTATTATCCATTACATTGTATTGAAGTGTGATTTCTTCTATTAATTTTGTTTTAAATTTTCATTTAGCATGCATTTATGTTTAATTCAGGGTGATTTTAGTAATTTTGTGATAGAGAGGTTGTGTCTTGCTATTGTTAGGTTCTCTCTCTAAAACTTAGAATCAATCATCCCTTTCTTTCTCTAAAAACTTAACTTTATCTTTCAGTTGAGTTCTTTTCATTTTCATCTCATCTGCTTAAAGCGCATGTAAGTTTCATTTCAGTTGTGGCGTTTCATTTCAGTTGTGGCTGGCTTACATGAAAAAAAAATTGAAAAAAAAAACTGATTTGGAAGGCCACGTTGGATATCCGTCAAAGAAATAAACAAATTATGTACGAAAATATTTTAAAACCACTGTTACCCTAAGTTTGAGTATTTTTAAGTGATGTTTTAAAGATAGAGCACTATAATATGCGCGAGTTATAAATTAGAGTATCATAAGTGAAATAAACTCTCTACCTTTCATTATGGGTGTTTATTCTTAGAGGTAATAGGATTAACAAATTTGTTTGAAATTTTGAAAGTATATGCAATATTATTTTGATTTGCATAAATCTCAAATCAATAAAAAAAAATGATTTGAATTTTATGCTCATTACAAAAAGTATAATGTTTTTCTTGAATTTCATTTCTGACTTTTAAGAAGTTTTGAAAAAACTAAATTTTCTTTGATTTGTTATTTTTTGAATAAAAATCTTAATGGAAAAGTTTTTTATTAATTTGAAAATCTTTTTCAAGAACATTTATTTCCATTTTAATGTTTTGGGTAATAGCAGAGGGTGTGGGAGAAGAAGGTGAGGACTCATGTTTTTTTTCTTGGTTTGGAGACTGACTATCAGTATGTATTGGTCTTGATATATTTGAAAATATTTTTTAAAAATATTTTTATTTTATTTTTTAAAAAATAAAAATTTGAAAATAAAAAATAAAAATATTTTTTACTTTTTATTTTTAAATTTGTCAAAAATATGAAAATAAATTTTTTATTTGTATTAAAATTTTAAGAAGAAATATTTAATTTCTTCTTAAATTATTTTTTAAAATAAAAAATAAAAAATATTTTTGTTTATTTTTTATTTTAAAATTTGTCAAAAAAAAATATGAAAAAAAAAATTTAAGCAAAAGAGAATATAATTAATTAAAAATAAAGGGCAAAGACATTTCTATATTTTTACTACTCTTGCAGGATTGACTAAAAATTGACTAATGACAAAGTTGCACGGAATGGTCTAGTAGTATATTATGACGTTTGTCAGGGGGGAGTTAGTTTATTTTTGAAAAGTTAGAAAAAATTTAATATATTGGATTACTTTATAGTGAGAAATAGTAATTAAACTTACTTTTTATTCAATATATTTCATTTATATGTTCTTTAATTCAACAATTTGGTTGTGATTTGACTATGGGTTTAAATGGGAAATGGATATTTCTGATTTTAGCTAAATTTGGATGCTTAGGTACTTAAATATGGCTTATTTAAATGTAGAGTTTTGAACTTTATTTGATAACTAGGAGAGGTTAGTTCAAAGCATTTGATCAAGTTTGTAGTAGGAAATATTATAATTAGCTGAATTTGAGTTTTAATCTCAGTTTGTATAATTTTCAGCTGATGTAAGTCGACTCTGCTCTAGTGGGTTTTATTTGGATCTTAGTTGGGGCATTAATCCGAAAATTAGATTTGGGAGTAAACTATATATAATTAGTTCAAGTTCAGGATATCAATGTAATTCTGTTTTGTAGAATCTATAAAATCTTATCGGGACTACTTGATTTTGCCCCATCAATCACTCCTTGCTTTAGATATTTGGCTACCTTAATTTGGCTAAATTTTTCATTGTAGATGAAAGAAAACTAGCTCAATGGACATCCTTTAGTTGTTTACGATGTTAGGTGACTAGATAAGCTAGATACTGCATTTTTTTTTTTTGTAAAAATTTTGAAATCTATAACATATTCCTTCAAAATGCATTGTTTTATATTATTTTAAAGGGCCAAATAAAATCGTTTTGATTTGAATTTTTAAGGGTTAATTATTTGATATGTTTAGTATATTTTGAAATTTATATATAATTTTTTTAGTTGTGGAAGATAAGTTTATAAGTTAAGTTTTGTATACTACCAGTGTCAAGACAACTTGCTATAGTCAAACTTAAATTGATATTTGGAGACTCAAATGGATTCCAAATTTAGAGTTTTTTTTAGTTATATTTATGTATATGTTAAATAATTGGTATTGAAATTTGAGTTAATTTGGAGAAATTTGTAATACTCTGTAATAGAAAATATATTTGCTGCCATAATGAGCTTATTGAAAAGAATTTACATTTTAAATTACATTTAAGTATGTTTTTCATATAAGTTACTCATATTGCTTTTTTATATGTTAATTGTATATTTTCTTGGTATTTTAGATTATAGAATGTTGATCTATTATATATATATGTTCATGTGTTGACTTGGGTAATTAGAAAATTGATTAATCTTATTGCAAGTTACATGATTTCAAGTGAAAAAATATATAAAGTTCTATTAAAATAATTTTATATTTATGTGTGTGACTTTTATATGAATAAACTAATTAAAT
Source organism: Aleurites moluccanus (assembly GCA_948193065.1). NCBI lineage: Eukaryota > Viridiplantae > Streptophyta > Magnoliopsida > Malpighiales > Euphorbiaceae > Aleurites > Aleurites moluccanus. Next base: position 14,699 of record CANXYC010042863.1, read on the forward strand.
TTACTTGTAATTAGAAATTGGGTAAGGCAAGTTATATAATATTAATATTTATATGATTTATAAATTTATTTGCAATGTATATGTAATATGTATATGTAATGGTCGTGATTGGATTTTTGATATTAGAATTTATTTATATTTAAATTTATGAGTCATTACTGTTATTATTACTTTCATTATTTTTAATATTGTATTTTTATTTGGGGTGAGATAAATATTTGAACCTCTTATGGTATATGAGTTTCTCTTGGGTTTCAACCTTATATGTTATATGAATTTTGCATGTAGGGAATGATTTGGTGTATACTTTACAGTACTTATATATTATTTGGGTTTTAAACCTTATATGTTATATAGGTCTTGGGCCTTATATGTCTATGTACTACATATGTGTAAAAGTATTCAGTTAGAACTCTCTCACATTATTTGTTTTAAATAATTATTCATGAACTTATAAGTATATAAGAAAAAAAAAATTATTTGTATAAGTGATATATGAAATTTACATGCTCTTATATTATATAATTTTAAAGGAAGTATTCAATGATTTATTTAAGCTACTATTGATATTTGAATTATTGTTAATGATTGTATATGTGTAAAATATGTATACGTCTAAAATGTTAGGGTCATTCCCTATCTTTATATGTTTTTTCACTGAGAGCGTGATTTGTTTATTCCTTCAAATTTCAGTTTTTTTTTCAAGTCTATGGTCTTCTTTTAGCAAGCCTTTCTTCATTTATTCCAAAGCCAAGTCATGGTTTTAAGAGTAGTTATGATAAATTTCTTTTAGAAGTAATTTAGTTGATTTCCAAATATTAGTTGTAATGAATTTTATTTGATTTGTTATTATTGGTTAATAGTATTTAGATGATAATTTGATGGATATAAGTAATTGACTAAGTGTTTAAATGTAATTTCATAAGTTATAGCTATAGTATTTGTTAGACTTGTGAGATTAGACTTTAGTCTAACTTTATGCTAGTCATGATTCCGGATTCGAATCGTGACAAATGATCAATGTACTCCTAAAACTAAATATTATGATCAAAATTATATATTATCCTTTAAAAAAAGTAATCATGATTATACGACTAGTATAGCTAAATGGCAAAACCGAATAACCCAAATTAAAATAGAAAAAGAGTGGTGAAGGCTCATCTTCGTCAGCCTTGTATTGGTTAAGTAGGTGTATGGTAAAAGTTTTTGATGTATTTTTTAACTTTTTAGTTTTCAATAGTTATATCAAACTTTTTTTTTTTTTTGTGATAGCCGTTAATCATTAAGTAGTCAAACAATAATTGTTTGGTATTTTTTGAAAAAGTTTCAATTCAAACTTTTTTTTAGAGAAATTTCTATTTATTTAATTAAAAAACTAAATTAATTTATTAAAAATAATATCTAAATAAAAAGATAAATATTAATATTTATTTTTAATGGTCATTAAATATATTACCAGCTATCAGTAATAGTTGCTATGAACAACTAAATCAAACGAAACCTAAATCAAAGCAAAAGAGTTTGACGAAGAATGAGCTTCTCTTGCTAATAAACGGACAACCTCATTCGCAGAATGCCTCACAACAAAAAAGAACACTTGACTATGTCCTTTGACAAAATCCTTACAATCCTCAACCACTAATCCTACCCAATCAAATTCAAAGAGTTTCTTTGAAGAGCTCGGAATATCAACTGGGAGTCCATTTCAACTACAACATGAGACTAATTATTGGCATTGATCCAACTAAGCGTCTTTCTGATCCAGAAGACCTCAAAGAAATACATGTATATGAGATCAAATGTGTTAAAAAATAATGTGAATTATGCAATAAATATATTTTTCTATTTCAATAATTACAAAATTGAAAAATATGTTAACATAATAATAGTCTTGAATTCAATACTCCTACTCTCTTATATCTTAAAAACAAATGAAAAAACTGGCATATTTTGACGGAAATGGGTTAGGACAAATTCTCACTAGGTCGAGATATTTTGTCATCCCTAATTAATTTGGTTGCAATAATAATTTTTGATTATTTATAGATTTTTTTCCTGCTGCTAATAAAAAAGAAAAAAAAAAACAATACTACGAAAGCTATGCCTATAAAAACAACAATTGTGAAAAGCGAATTCATGTTTACAATATCTTCTAGGGTTCGTTTAGAGAGTCTGAAATTAGAGTTAGAATTAGAATTGAAATTAAAAAATTTAATTTCAATATTTAGTAGTCATTTAGAATTAGAATTAAACTTTTACCTATAATTTCATGGAATTGTAATATAACTAAAAAAAACAAATCATTCTCAATCCATAAAAATTACAATTTCATAATCATCACTATTATTCTCTCCCACTGCTATCATCGACGATGGTGGTCTATCACCACCTGACGGCGATGGTTTGCTACTGTCGACGGTCTATCATCACCACCGCTACTGTCATAGTTAGTGGTCTACCGCCATTATCACCACCGTCACCGCCGGTTATGAAGGCTCGTCAGATTGTTATCGCTGGTGACGATACTATCCCCACTATCACCGTTGGCAGTCCACTATTACTTCCAACTTCACTGCCATTTTTATCGTCACTAATTTTTTTTATTTTATTTCAATTTCAATTTCAATTATTTATGTGAAACAAACGTTGGATTTACAATTTCAACACAATTCTAATTTTAGAGAATTAGAATAGAAATTAAAATTTTCAATTTCAATTTTAATTTTTTGTCCAAACAGACCCTAATGTTTTTGAAATGATCTTATTGCGGTTCTCTGCAGAATTTTGTGGCATATTTACTGTTAATTAAGAGAGTTGATCGACTAGCCTGCAACTTTGCCGTGGGTGGATTTTATAGGAAAATTATTCATGTATAGTTTAAATCTTGTATTTTGTGACAATAATTTTTAAATTATCAAGATATTTAATATAATAATTTTTTTTGACAATAAAAAAATAATTATTATAATTTTTTTTATTTTAATAACAACATTAAAAAAGTATGATAAATTATTAAAATAACAAATTCTAAATATTATTTTTTATCACAATTATTTATTTTTTGTCACTTAATATTTTTATCACATTAATTTATACTTATCACAAATTAACTTAAATATAATTTGAAATTAATTGTATATTAAATAATATAAAATTAAGTTGTCAAACTTATAATTTGTTACAATTAAAAATATTATCACATTGTAGCATGTATCATAATTGACACTAAAATTATAAGGATGCAATTTGTTACTAGCACAACTTGCCAATTGCCCAGAAAAATTATTCGAAGATTATTTTTTTTTTTCCAACAAAGTGATATAACTTGCTAATTTTTTTTTAACCATTAACGCTCACCTTGTGCCCCAATTTTCTCTCCTCTCACTTTTATACCATATTAAAAGTAAGAAAATAAAAAGCAACGAATTTTGAAACAAGAACGAAAGAGGAGAAAGAACTAGGAAAACGAAGGATTGGTGGTGGAGCCCCGGTGATTGGTGATCCAATCCAAGGTCAATATTCAAGATGTCAATACTAACCAAAATCGCCAGTGACTTCAAGCTCCATCGAAGTCTATCTGCCATTTTCGTTGCCCTCGTCACCAGAGGTCACCTCCATTCCGACCACCATCAAAAGCAAGTGGAGTGGAGGCTGTGGCCGCAATTGCCTTCAGAAGTGTTGTATTCAGGGGTTTTGTTGAAACGCTTTTTGCTTTTATGTGAGATTCTGATGAATACTTCTTTCGATTTTGATTTATTGAGGGTTTGCTTAATAAATATAGGGGCAAAACTCCGTTTTGTACTCTTTCAAGACAGAGAACGAGATTGTTAGCCACGAGGTGCTTCTGAGAGTATTGAGCCTCCTGTTGCATTCCTTGATGCGCTCCTTCTTGGGGAGGTATAATCATTCAAGCAATAAAAGGATGATGAAACAACATTCATGCTTTTTTCTTTAAATCATGATTGCTAGGTTAAATTTGTATTTCTTGGAAATTTTAGTGGGAGGATCGTTTTCAGAGAATTTCGATATGATGTCACTGCCTGTGAAACCAAGGTTTGCTCTCCTATTCATGATATTAATTTGCTAGTTTGTCTTTGAACTTAAAGATTGTATAACATAGAGTTTACTCTTTGATGTGTTGGGAATTTGAGATTTATGCCAAGTCATTTGATTGTATTGGTTTAGGTGATTCCGGTCTAGCATGGTTTCATTGACCGGCTGAATGAAGGTCGCCACTTGAAGAAGAGACCAACTGGAATCCGTGTTGACAAGGTCCTCCAGTCCTTTTGATGGGGACAAATTCAACTTCAGCAAAGCTGGTGAGGAAGAGGTGCTCTTCCAGTTTCAAGCAAGTGAAGACGGTGAAGTTAAATTCTTCCAAAGTGCCCCCATAGATGTTGAGAATTCTCCAAGTGTGGTTGTTATTAATATAGGTTTTTGGTTCTTGTACTAAACAAATGTTCTTTGATTTTGACAGAAGTATCAGTGGATTCCATATCATCGTTTGTATCGTCTCTCGCTAATAGACATAATGAATTTATCATCTCTCTCTCACTAATAGACAGTATAAATTTAATAGGTTTACATGTCATCATTTGTGGCCTTAGAGTTGTTGAAGATCCTACTGGAGAATGCTGGGGCAGTCTTTAGAACTAGTGACAGGTATCAGTGTTTGCCCGCTTGTTTTTTTTTTTTTTTTTTTTATATGTTGGTGTGCATTTAAATATTTGGTTCTTGTGATTTTAGTAAATTTTTGTTTATATATTGCCAATTTAAATTAATTTTATGTATTAAATTCCTTTATTGAATCATGGTGCTGGGTAAAACATTTGATACTTTTATACCTATTTGTAATCTCTCAGTATATTTCTTATATTTTAATTTCTGAGCTGTAGTGTTGAGCGTGCCGGAAGTCTTTTGTAGGTTTGAGCCTTAGGGAGTTTAACCATTCTGTATAATGGTTTAGCAGTCTTTAATGAAAAAGTGCCTATGCTTGTTGGCCGAGTCAATTTGTCTATGGCAACATTGACTTCTCATTTAAAGATTTCATATTCTATTGGTGGTATATTTGTTGGTGCAGCTCCCCAACTCACCTACCGTTCGTTTCTTGAGTGCCTTGCACAAAAGTGAGTTACTGTATCGTGATACTAATGGTATCAACATCTAAATTACATGGTCAAACATATAGATTATTTTACTCAGCAGTCAATGGTCTATTAAGTGAATTGGAGAGGCAACGCTTTAGAATAAGTGAATTAATTCAAATGGGAGTCTTTTATGCCAATGAGTACATGTTTGAGGGACTGCATATATTGATCTAGAAGACAATTCGGAATCGGACTCAAATTGTATTCTACAAAGGTCTAATGAGGTTATGGATTGGAGGGTATATGCCTTTTGCTGTGTATAGCAAACATTGTTTCTATAGGTAGTGTGGGACATTGCTTTTAGCATTAACATCAATTCATCAAATGATTAGTGGGATTTGGTGAACATTTAAACATTGTAAATTTAATTACTTCTCATAAAATTGAAGGAATTAAATTTGAGCTCTGTTTCAGCTCATCTTTTAGAAACATTAGTACATATAGATGATGTGTGCAGCGCTCCACATATTCCTGTTATTTGCAATATTTCTATTAATAATTCACCACTAAATTTTTTTTATTTTTTATAATTTTATATTTGTTAATTTGTAGTTATATGAAGATTATTGAAAGTTTTTTAAGAGTTTGAAGTTCTAAGTCAAATATGCTTTATTGTGTAGATATATTAGATTTATATTTAAGTTTTATTAGTAATTAGTACTTAATAATAAAAATGTATTATTACTTAAGTAATTGTTTATTACAGTAAATGCAAAATAATTTGGATTTTAATATTGTGTAAAATTTTGTTGTTATCATTATCATTCATGATCTCTATTTAATTGATGATTAGATTTAGCTGATATGTTTTGAAATAATGGCTTTAGATATTCATTTTAGAGCTTTTTTATATTTTTTTTTTGGTTACTAGTATTATTATTAGTGACAATAAATTTTCCCACGAATAATAGTATCAGTGATGATTTCATTCATATTTATGACAATTATACTTGTGGCAAATAATTTTTGTAATGATGATTATTGTCACTATTAATATTATTGGAGATGATTTGTCAAATTTTGTGACAATTAGTGTTGCCATTAATTAAATAGTTATATTTTTGTGATAGTTATTATTATCACTAATTATATTTTTTGTGACAATCATTAAAGTTGTCATGATATTTTAGTCTAAATATACATTTATTTGTGACAACATTATAATTTAGGTGATAATTTTTATATTTATAGTCACATTAATATATGTCGCTAAAAAGATTTTCGGTGATGATATATTTATTGTAACAAATAATACATTATTTATCACAATTTTTATTGTTACAAATTATGATAACTTCTAGCGACAGAGTTGTACAAGATAATATCGTGATAATTTTTAAATTTTGCCACAAAATTAAATAATAGCAAAACAATTCAGCTATTAATTAAATAATTGAATATTTGTCATAATACATATAAATGTATAAACTTTATTTATACATATAATTGAATTATTCAATTATTTAATTTTTTCTTTTTAATTTTTTTTGGGTCTTCGTAAACATTGACTTGATGACATTTTCCAGTCATGAGATTTGGATAGTGTTGCTAAATATTTTCTTTCTGGTACCACCATGAAAATTGCAAGGATGCATATATCATTAAAAAATGACTAGGCCTTCTCTCTAATTATTCTTGGTTTTGGGTGTTTGCTTTTAAAAATCTATTAGTTTAATAATCAAATCGATATATAAAGCCCTAATCATGTATTATTATTAATAAATACATATGCGATTAATTTGATTATCTGTGTCATATATTAATAGAGTCTAATTTTTTAATATTTAATAATTACATTGGATTCAACTAATCTAATATCAGATAATTATTATTAGTGGAACCTATCAATAAATAAATAAATAGATAAAAACTTTGTATAATACTTTTAAATATACAAGTTATCTTAAATAGGCTAATTAATTAACACCGTGGAATATACTTAGCTTAATTGTCTCCTGGCTATTATGACCTAAATTATGATGACAAGTTGTTGATATGGTGTATGTTAGGTTTTTATACATCCAATATATAATATTTATGATAAAATCATTAATCAATTAATTTTAATAAAATAAAATTTAATTATTACCATTAGAAATAATTCATAAATAATCAATTAATAAAATCTATATTCTAAACTTTTATATTAGGATAAAAATAAAAAAAATATAATATGATTTTGACTATATTTTGAGATATGTAGAAATTTTTTTATTTTTTATTTTATATAAAATAGAGTATGGAGTTGTTGTCGTTAACAATTTGAGATCTGAATGACTCGCAAATTATACTGATGTTAAGCTAACTATATTTGACAGAGGACGATCAATTCACCGAGTTTTAGTAGTTTCTGTAAAAGAGTGTGATAGAGGACGATCAATTGCATTCAAACTAAGACCTAAAAAGCCCTAGAAACTAAGTAAGATGAAAAATCCCCATATCTGAATGGAATCCATTTGCCCTTTTCGTAGACATTTGTTCATTCATGTTTTCGGTTTTTCCGTTCTCTCTATTCTTCGCTGGTGGTTGAATTTTACTATACACAGGGACACAGAGAGCTCTCGCTTGCGGGCAAACGTGCAAGGATGAATCCAGAATTATAGCAGCGGTTTCAGCAATTTGCCCAATCCCAAAATCACAATTTTCTCAGCACCTCTTCCTTTTGATAATTCGGGTCGGGAAAGGCAGATTCTTGCTATTCGTTCTTGGCTTTCTTTATCTCCTCAAATCACAGTTCTTATTTTTACCCAACACCCTTCTGCTTTTTCTTTTCCCTCTTTCTTTGGTTCACCAGTTTTGGTTGATAGTTTTGATTTTTTGTATTCCATTTCGTGCTTCTTGTATTGAATTTATTATTATTTTTTAATGTCTTTAAATTATGTCCAATTTTTTAATTTTTTGCGCTGTGATTGGTTTTGGGTGCTTATTTTCTTGATACCCTTTCTTTCACAATTCACAACAGACATATCAGTTTATTAACCCAGAAATGGTTATTTTTCCTGATTTTGTTTCCACTTTAAAGTTGTTGAAGTTCAAGAAAGTTGGTAAGGAGAAGAGCTTCAATGTTACCTTCAAATGTGAAAAATCCTATAAAATAAAGGATTATGTATTTGGAGAGTTGTTGTTTGTTGATTTTCTGGGTTTATGTTGTCTTTGAATTTGTTGAATTTTTAGTTTTCTTGAATTTATTTAATTATTCTAAACTAAATAAGAAAAAGAGATTATCATTAATGAATTTAAGCTTAATTTTGATGTGGATTAATGAAAATTCATGCGGATATGGTGTGGATTTCTACATGGATTTTAGTAATTCACATAGGGCATATGTGACAATAGTTAATATTAAAAAATTAATTAAGTAGGAATCACATTACTACGTCACTGTTATGTCATAAAAAATTAATAGTGTTAGTGACACAGATTTCAGATTGTTAACGGCAATAATCTCAGATCATATTTTATAATAAAAGAAAATTTACAGATCCGAAAGTGAAAGTAGTTCAAACCAAATGATTTTTTTTTTATACTTACCCTTTTATATTATTGTTTCATTAATTTTTATACTAAGTTTAAGTTTAATTTAATTATTAATATATCATTTTGATTTTAGTTTGTCTAAATGATAAAGAAAATATTAATTTTGTTATTTGTCAATCCTTTCTTGTGGGATCGATGTTCTATTTTACTATTATATAACTTATCAACGATTTGCACACTTACATATTTAGCTCAATACCAATTAGATTGTTGATGCTCTAAGTCATAGAAGGAGTTTATTGACTTGCATGACAGTTGAGGTATCTGATTTTGATTTTTTTTGTGACTTATTTTCTATTGATTCTTATTTTTCTCCTATCATAGCAAAAGTGCAAGCTGGAGAAAAAATAGAATTTTTAACGTTTAATGGTTTCTTGTTCAGTGGCAATCAGTTGTGCGTTCTAAATTGTAATTTTTATTTGCAAATTATACCAGAACTTCTAAAATTGATTCAAGATTCTTATTTTTTATTAATTGTCAACGAATAAGTGAAGCATTATGTGCATATATATCGGATATGCAAGTTTCTAAAAGTACAACTACTAATATTGGGTTATACATGCTTTAGCAAGTTCCTTCTTAGCCCTTGGTGGATATTAGCATACATTTTATTTTTGCAATGCTACAAATATTGTAAGATAATGATTCCATCTTTGTAGTATCGTTTCTCTAAAATGATTTAATTTATTCTTTGCAAAAAAAATCACAAATGCTATTAAAGTTGTTCTACAATGTTTTCATAAAGCATACAATTTTCATGAGTACCTACTTCTATCATTTTTGATAGAAATACTCGTTTTTTGAATCATTTCTAGTGTAGAATGTGAAAAATGATAAATATATAATTAAACTTGAGCAATGCTTACAATTTCCAGATAGATGGTCAGACTGAAGTTGTTAATTAGTTTTTGGGCAATTTATTACGGGGTTTAGTTGGAGAGTATGTAAAGAGTTAGGACAAGAAATTATGCCAAACTAAGTGGTTTATCCTATTGTTCTTTTGTGATTAATGACTTTGTTTAGTGCTACTAAAATTCATAGTAGGATAACAAATTATATTTTAGCTAGTAGGACATTCATAAGGCAGTTTATGATCATATACAATAACCAAATTTCAAGTATAAACAAGATGTTGATAAAAAGTATTATCACATCGAATTCAAAGTTGGGGATTTTATATGAGCAATTCTTACTAAAGACCATTTTTCTGCAAGTGAGTAGAACAAATTATTAGTGAAAAAAATTAGCTCTGTGAAAATTATTGAAAAAATTTAATTCCAATGCTTATTATTTAATGTTGCCCAATCATATTTGTACTATAAATGTGTTCAATGTAAAACAACTTATTCTTTTCTTTTTATTTATTTTTTTTTTTTTTGGGGGGGGGGGGGGGGGGGGGTTGGGGGTGTTGGGGGGTTGAAAATAATGCCTACCAAATTGGCACTTATTGCATAACCCCATAACCCCCCACCCCCCCCCCCCCCCCCCCCCCAAAAAAAAAAAAAAATACATAAAAAGAAAAGAATAAGTTGTTTTACATTGACCACATTTATAGTACAAATATGATTG